>CALNHX010007332.1:0-75680 GCA_940337035.1 Agriotes lineatus
CTATTGCAACACGATCAATTTGGTTCCCAGTTCTTGAGTCCGGCGATACCCACGTTTTCTTTTAAAGGACATAGTATTTTTTATCTTCATGTCGCTATTAGTCTCAAAGTCGTTAAAAGGGAGCTATTTTCATGCGTCTTATCGTGTTTGCTTTCCTTTCCGATAATTGGGTGGTACATAGTTTATATTTTTTTACGACCGACCAGAAAATATATAGTTTCTGGAGAATGTTTTCGCCAGAAAGTAAAGTTTTAAGGGGGCAAAATCAGAAAACAGACATCCATTTTTTTTTGTTCTTTCTGATCTCTGTATGTGAAAACATACGGTAATCTGACTTGTTTTCGTTGCCATGGAAACAATTTTGTGTTATTGTTTGGATAAGTCAAATAAGAGATGCTGTCATAATTTTTTTGAGCTTTGGAAAGTGGATTCGCAAGTTTCGAAGCGGCCACGAAGGCGACATGCAATATTTTGCCGAAAAAAATTTAAAACTCGATAGAAGGCTTACGATACGTTTATGAATTGCTGCTGAGAAAAGAAAGTAAAACATGTACTAGGTGAAAAGTTTGTATCATAGCGTGGGTAGTAAAAAATTGTACGATAGATGACTTGAAGTGATTTGCAGGTCTCCCCAAGCTTCCATGGCTCGCCTGCAGCTTGCCCTGGAGTCTATTTGACTCGACCTGTAAAACACTACTTTCCGGTCTTGGAACGTGTTTTGGTATTTTTTTCAGTTTCTCCTCTCTTTTCTTTTCTCCCTTGGGGATTTACATTTAGTATACTTATGTTTCGACAACTTTCTTTTAGTATTATATATGCGATCCCACTAATCATTGGCTTAAAGCTTAAATTTAATCACTGCTGCTTTTATACACCTTTTAACTACCTATGTAAGTCGTCCTGTTCCACTTATTTTATCTCCTCCACTGTTAAACATAATATATTTTAATAATTCCATCATTTTGTTTTCCTTCTTCTTTGTCTCTTGCACTGCTAGTATTTTAATTTGCTACTTATCCATCTCTCTTACGAGGTTTATTTAAAAACCTTATGAATTCGTTCCTCTCACTCTCCATGTTCCTAGAGTTAGTTTTAATCTATTTTTATTTCTCCTACTATCTATAATCTTTATTTCGTTGCCATAATGGTCATCTATATTTATAGTTAAAAGCTTTTTAATGGTTTTGGTACCGGTCTTATAATCCCGCCTTACTGTTCCCAGAGATTCCCATCGCCTACCTGTGGGGAACGCTCAGGGGCGGACTGGCTAGGGATGCCGGGATGCGATCGCATCCCGGGCCCTTGAGCCGTCCGGGCCCGCAGGCTTTAAACTAAAATACAACACCACTAGGGCGTTTACACATGCACACGCCTCACAATTAATTTGTAATCCATGTATTATTTAAATGTAATTAAAAATAGCGCTTTAGGGGCCCCAAAACCCTACAGCACCGGAAATATCTTATTGATGTAAATACTTCTTTGTGTATAAAAAATCCAAACCCCACTCGATTAGTATTTGAAATAGCGCGCGCCGCGATCGACAGCCGAAAAGTAGAGAACAAGCCCTTGTAGTAGAGAGGCCAAACTAAATTATCTCGTCAAATAACGATTTTCGTAGGACTGAGTAGCTTTATACCGACAAGTGGTACCTTCTTATTCGGTGGTGTTTCCTGAGTATGAAAAATCATGTTGTCGCTTTCTCAGCCTGTGGAGAGAAGAGCTATGCCGTCACAAATATGGCCATTCTTGGTTCCAGGTAAAATAGCAACCATTCTCTGACGGAGAAGGCACTAGATTCTCCTCTTTACTTGCCGTTTTTTAATTTGTTAAATTTGACGTAGTTTACTGGCTATTGAATTAATTTTCTTCTCCAATGTGGTGTTCTTTGTGAATTTTTTTATTACTACCTCGCCTTCAGCGCTTAACCTCATTTTAACCTATAAATTGGAACACGTGGTTTCACCTGTTTTATAACCAATGATCATTTTGGCCTGAAGATGAAGCCAGTTTGGCTTCGAAACATGTCGCCTTTTTAATAAATGTACGTGGAGAAGACTACTGCGTTTGATTGCTTCTAGTTGTTCGTCAAATTCGAGATTAGCAGGTTAGATTTTGTGTCAATTTCTGTCAAAACTGACGGAAAACCTAACCTGATAACCTCGAATTTGACATAGACGTACAGTGCCGCCAATATACTATTCATAACGAAACTCCGGCGACTCGCCGGCGAACCGCTGGCGAACGACTATGAATACGGCTGTTACAGTGCCACCAACATAAACAGTGCCAAGCGAATGACAGGCCGGCTTAAATTTCTTGTCTATCACAGAATGTGTCAAAAGTCGGTGTCTGAGTTTGTAGAGGCCGCAACGGTACCTGGTACTCTGCATGCCTAGACCTTGTCCACGCGGTTGGTAAAAAGGGCATATGAAGGCCTACTTGCTAGACACGAGTCTCCCCGAAAATACTACTACTACTACTACTACTACATACAAATTGGCGGGATGAAGAAAACTAAAATATTAAAAGAAGAATAGGGGAAACTATATAGATAAAGACTAGAATGTGGTGAGAAAAGCAATTTAATACAATTATAATCTACAAAGGCAAATAAAAGTAAGGGAATGTTAATTGAGTTTATGGTGGAATTACATTTGCATCGACTGAATTGGATAACAAGGACCGTTTTACAAGGGAGGTGGATTGCATCGACATCATTAGCAGAGTCAGCAAATTTGTGGGGCTTGTCAAGTGATATCTGGTGGCTTGCCTCTGGTCAAGATTCATGGTGCTGGGTTGTAGCAGAATTCATATATGTGATTTGATTCAACATTAAAGTAACGCATCTGCGGCTGAGGTCTATTTTGATTATTACTGTGGTGTAGATGCCGATTCTTGTGGCGAGCTGGGTTCCTGTGTTGATTTGGATTCGGAGTCTGGACATCTTGGCAGTTGGTTATCAGTTGAGGCCTTCGCCGTGGCTTTGAGTGGAGCAGTTTTTTAGCGTGGTCAGTTGCAGAGTTGAACGTATTGGGTTTATCAGCGGAGAGTGTTAGGTTTAATAAAAGATAACAGAATCCAGGTAATTTAAAATAAGAACTGAAAGAAAATAAAAAGTAAAGTGAGTTAATTTTAATTAAGGAAGTACTTATTATTTGAGATTGTCGTATGACAAATGTAACCATGAAGTATTTGTAATTGAATTTTCAAAACTAGTTTGAAGTGTCAGTTGACAGAAGTTTTGAGTTGCCATAATAATATAGGAACATCAAATTTCAGAATATAAGCAATCTAGATTAAAAAGAATCCGATCTGATTTTCAGTCAAGTGTATCTACTCGGGCTAGCAGAAAATAATTTTGAATATCCAAAATACATAAATAGGGCAATTAAATTAAATAAAATTCAATTATAATATACGATAACATAATTTGGGCACACAAAGTGGAACTAATCACCTTTAACAGTATAGATAACAATAATAATCCCAGCCTAAATTTTAATAAAAAAATGATGTTACTTACACAATGAGGATGTATATAGATTCATTCATATATATTTATATGTTGTTTGTTTATTAAGTAGTTTTAATGATTCTATTTCTGTTTTTATGCCTTAATCTTCTTGAGAATGAAAGCCTAGTCTTTCGAAACGTAGAAGATGTGAAAAATAAGAAAGTACATATGTAGTTTGTTGTTACCATAAACTTAAAACATTAATACCAATGGATCACGAAAGGCTGCAACAAAATATAATATATACATTAATACATCTACTTATTCAATAAGATGCTTATTAGAAAGTTATGCAATGCATGATTCGATCAACATGTTCAGTACATTGAGACTCGCCGCTGACCGCCACCTTGGCCCTTGCCAAATCCACTCACAAGCTCGCAGGTTCTGAGTGACAATTTGGTATTTGCTAGTTACATTATTGGTCGTAGGCCTTCCTCGAATATAATTTTCGCAAGATTTGAACTGCGCGCTCAGGTAGTGTTACTAGTAGGTGGTAGTTACTAGTTGGCGCCTGTTAATCGCGTCCTAAAATAGCGCTTTAGGCCATAAAATGTATAGCACCAGCGAAAAAAATTTTCGGCGTCGGAGTCGGCGATATTGTCTCCGGCGGCTGGGGCTTCGCCCCATGCCCGAACTATACCGCACAACCTCGTGGGGGCCGCGGGCCCCCCAGGCATCCAGCATCCCGGGCCTATTAGTCCCAGTCCGCCCCTGGGAACGCTTACTGGCTATTACACCTTTTTTCCTTATTTCATCAGTTATTGTCTCCTTTTTTTACTCCTCCTTAATGACTTCCTTTCCGTTTTTGATTACTTATGCACTTTGGCAACTTTATCGATTAACTATTAATTTATTATACGCCACCAAGGCTCTGCTTCTTTTTTCTCTTGCCCTTTTCATGTGTTCCACTAATATTTTACACTGCTCCTATATATTTTTTGGAGTAATCTTGGGTTACCAATACTTTTGTACTCTTTTAGTTCTTTGCTACCTTAAACATTTCTATTTTTTATTCCATGTATTTACCTTGATTAAAATGGGTCTAATTCGATCGGCTTAATCTGTATTCCTATCTTTCTAAGCATGCTTTGATTTTTTTTAATTCAAGTTGCGCCTCTTGTTCTGTTCCCTTAATACCTTGGACTACAACTTTAATAATCCTTGCCTCTTTCTCTAGGATATCGTTTTTCTGGTCTTGTTCTAGGATATGCGCTTAAAGTTCTGTATTCTGTATCGTTAATTGTACATTTTCTGTTTTAAGACTCTTCATATCTTTATTCCTCTATACGCATTTCCCTTTCATCCATTAGTTTTAATTTTTGTTTAATAGCATATATTGCATATTGGTTTCTAAAGTTCTATTTCTTAAAATAATTTATAGTTCAAAAAGTTGAAGTTTTTTACTTTAAAGTCTTAGGATCTTAAAGTTTAATTTTTAGTACTAAAACCATTGTTGTTGCTATGGATACGACGCTTAACCTACTTTTATTTATTATGAATTATTTGTGTACATTAAAAGTTATTTTTTTCATATTTAAAGACCTTAAATAACCGTAGGATACATACACAGCTATTAGTATTTGCTCTTTTTTTTATTACTGTAGATTTTGTATATATGTTTCTTTTTCCATGCAACTTTCTCATCAAGGAAGATCTTTGAAATATTTTATGCACATCTGAAACACCGCTAATCTGCAGCTTTTGTTAATTTACCCGGATATTTATAATGTTTATGCGGCGAACTAGCTGTTTCCTTTACCTCCCATTGGACTTCAGATCCTTCTTAATAACTTTTAACCAATGCAAATCAGTTTACACGGTACAAATTTTGTGAGAACGGGCTTCGGTTAATACCCTGTTGACGTTAAACATTAGCCTTTTTTATTGTAAAAGATAGTAGAGCTAGAGGGTGACGATATCTTAAAAGTTTTATTTCATGTTTACTAGACACTAAAAAAACTGAAACATTCCCAATTTGTTTGTATAGTTTCGCTTTTATGTTTAACCTTCTCACTGGTATAAGATAGGATATATTTATTCTTACAAATAATAGAGTTAAAAGTGAAGAATTACTTTTGCCTTGTCGGATATGGAAAAGGTATTCTATAAAATAGAAAAGAATCAAATGTCAATGCGTTTCATTCCATCGTTATCATGTCCTTAATATTAAAAACATTTATGGTAGAATTGTATATTGCTAATCGGTCAAAACTGGACAAAAAATTAAAGTGCAACGCAAGATAATAGGAACACCACCCTATTAAAATGCTATTAAAATTGCATATGCATCATAAAGGAAAAGTTAAACATAACTCAGAAATTAGGTGTTATGGGTGGACAAGGGCTGAGAATGGGTAAGAAAGTAGATCCTGTTAAAAAAGAATTATAGTAGGGGAGGGCCAAGAGAATTAATAATTATTTTCGTGGGACTGAGTAGGTTTATATCGACAAGTGATACCATCGTAATCAGCGGTGTTTCCTCAGTAGAAAAACTCCTGTTGTCGCTTTCTCAGCCTGTGGAGTGAGAAGCTATGGCGTCACAAAGATGGAGATTTTTGGTACCTGGTTGCAAAGTAATTCAGGCAGAAGGTGATGCTGATATGTACCAAGATCGTTTTTACTGCAATTGACGAATCAAAGTAGGAAACAGAAGCTATCGTAATTGGCAATGACACCGATTTATTGGTCTTGTTAGTTGTTCATGTTCCAGCCAACAAACAGTTGAGGATGGTTGTATCAAAGAAAGGTAACCAAGAAGAAAACGTTTACTGCATTGGAGACATTCAGCGTGGTATCGGGAAAATGAAGGATGTTCTCTTGACAGTTTAAACTTTCGCCGGGTGTGATACCGTTTCTTCAATTTATAGAAACTGAAAAATAACGCCTTCTGAAAGCGTGCAAAATGACAAGGAGCTTTACACAAAGCGACAAAGGAGGGGAGCAATGTAGATACGAGGGAAAGTCAGTAATTAGGTCACAAAAGGCTGTTAAAAAAATACTCGGAGAAATACTTAGCCGAAAACAAGTTTTATTTTTTAGCAAAGTCTCCACCTACATTAATACGCTTAACCCATCGCTTTATCAGTACCCCAATACCTGCTGCATAGAAGTCTTTGGGATGATGTCCCAGCCACATGCGCTCCTCACGTTCGACATCATTATCACCTGCGAAACGTTTGCCGCCACGTTGTTTTTTAGTGGGCCAAACAGATGGTAGTCATTGGGGGCTAGGATATCATTTGCAGGAAGTCCTTTTCCCAGAAAAAACGGACAACGGCACGCTGCTCTTTCACAGTACACTTTTCCAGTACAGTCGCCATTTTAACACCGCCTGCGCACGCATGTTATTGGAACACGCAACTGTTACTTGACTATCATTAAGCTCGATTGTGTTTCCACCTAATGACCGATTTGAAAATAGCTCACTGTTGTATTCAAATATCCCACATCAGTTTGTGACCTAATTACTGACATTCTCTCGTATGTTATAAGATACATACATATAGCCGTACATACATGCACATTTTCCTATGTTATTGATGCATCACTAAGTACTTTTTATAACGAAACATACTCTTTATAACGAAACATACTCATTTTCAAGTGAGTACGATGAATTCCAAGTTAACTGGAAAATGATGACATCATTACCCCATTCCATATCTCCGCAACCTTCGTCTGGAAGTCAAAAATGCAACAGACCATTTTTATTGTAAATTATATATAGATTAATTTTGTATAAGATAAAGTTTGTGCTAAACCTCATAGTTAACGAGATATTTGCGAAAAACTGTTAAAATCTACTATTTTACCACCTTTCCACCCACCTCCCACCTAAACCCGACGCGCAATGTTGTGCAACTTTTTACGACTTACTAAGAGGAGGGTACTAAACAGTTTGCTACCGGGTAAAACTTCTTTTTTTGGGATGTTTAGGTTAAACCCTAGTTTTATTGTACTAAAACCTGGAACCAAGAATTTCCATATTTATGACGTCATAGTTCCTCACTCCACAGGCTGAGAAAGCGGCAACATGATTTTTCATACTCAGGAAACACCACCGAATAAGAAGGTACCATTTGTCGGTATAAACCTACTCAGTCCCACGAAAATCGTTATTTGACGAGTTAATTTAGTTTGGCCTCTCTACTATTAGAGCATCTAAAGGTTGGAAATAAAGAACAGAGAGTGGAAAATACAAAGTGCAAAGAAAACATTGCAGAACAAAAAATGCTACTGAATGTAGTAAAAGAAGTAAGAAAAAGAAAACATTAATTCAGGGTAGGATGCCAAGTGGTATTGAAATAGAAATTAACATGGAAACAAAAATGCAGGAGCTCGGAAGATTAGGAGCAGGAAGGAGAAAAGTTGCTTAGACGAAGTAAAGGATTGTGACTAAATCCAAATAAATTCAACATCTAATTATACTAGTGTTACCCGACATTTTTATTCAACCACTAGTCTGTAACACTTCGAGCACGTAGGAAGCTTTTTGACATTTCACAAATAACATAAACACCAGTTTTCAATAATCGTACATAAAGTTGGTTTATTTAACAAGAATAAAATTATCTTCAGTTATACAGGGTGTTATGAAAATGAGTGCAAATTTTTTAACTATTGATAGAGCTCACCAAAATGAATAACTTTTCTATTTATCGTTTTTCATTTAATCGCATATTTGTTCAATCATTTATCTCTTCTAAATTTGACGAGCCGCTTGGTAAGCAAATCTAAGTTAAAGGTGAACGACACAAGTATATTAAAACTGCAAAGTTCTTACACAAAGCAACATGCTGTCAATAACTTACCTACCTCAATTGATAAGGCACGTTGGTGACCAGATCTTAGCTGAAGGTTTTATCAGTACCTATGCAGTTTTTGTTGGTTTGCATATCAAAGAAAGGTTTTTTTGTTTTTTGTGCCATTAAATTTAAATATTATTCCATAGGCGGGTATGCATTTTTAGAGTAAAATTGTTTTGAATTTTAACTCAGTTTTGAGGCTGTTTTCGAAAAAATGATAAATGGAAAAGTTGTTTAGTTTAGCGAGTTCTATTACGGGTTAAAATATTTGCACTCATTTTCATAACACCCTGTAGATGTGTTAAAGAAAAACTATTACCAAAGAATGGGTACATAGATTATTATTAAATAAAAGGAACTAATTTAAATTATCACTAAACTACTTACTATACATGTTCAACCTGGAATGGCATCTTTTTTTTTTTTTAATTATCTCCTATTACATCAGTAATCTGCCCGAAGGCAATAAACTAATTTTAAAAGATTTGGCTTAGTATGAACTGACTAAGCAAACATGAGGTTAGTAACTTACATTAAAGTTCTAACTATAAATTAACATTATATTAGTTGTAACAATAGGAATTTAATTAACATAAAATTTTAATCTATTTCTGAATACTTACTAGTTACTACTTACTCTAATATGTTAGTGTACATGGAGTGTGATGTTTAAACTACTGTCTATTTGTAATGTCTAATGGGGTATATCGTTTTAGGCGATGAGTGATTCTACTATTATCTAACAAGTTAACAGCTAATGTATTAGGGTGATGTTCAAGGCGCAAGAGGTATTTCGCACTCACGCACTTGGCCTCTTGTAACACATAAGAAATATGTAGATCGCGGTGTAGGGTGTCGTTACTGACAAACCAGGGCGCGTCAGTTATAGTACGTAAAGTCTTAGATTGAAATTGTTGCAATTTTTTAATGTTCGTAGTACTCGCGGTTCCCCATAACTGTATCCCATAAGTCCACACAGGCTTTATTATGACTTTATACACCACTAACTTGTTGATCAGTGAGAGTTTAGAATTGCGCCCGATTAGCCAATATAGCGTCGAAAATCTTAAGCCAAGTTGTTTTGACTTCTTGGAGATATGCTCTTTCCAATTGAGTGTTCTATCCAAGTGCATTCCAAGATACTTTGCACTTTTAACTTGTGGTAGTTGATGGCCGTTGAGGGTGACACCTGGACAGGTTCCTCTTCGAAGAGTGAATGTAACATGTTGTGACTTACTTTCGTTGGCCTTAATTCTCCAAATTCTTAGCCAAGTCTGTATGTTATTAAGGGCTTCCTGTAGTTTTTCGGATGCAAATCTAGGGATCTGACTCGTTGCTAAGATGGCCGTGTCATCGGCAAACGTAGCCGTAAAAGTATTGGGTGTCTCTGGAATGTCAGCAGTGTAGATTGTGTACAGGACAGGGCCGAGTACACTCCCCTGGGGGACACCAGATTGGATAGAATAGAGATCGGTCACTTCTTCTTGATGTTTTACCATGAAGAACCGATTTGTTAGGTATGATTTCAGTACCTGGTAGAATGGGGCAGGTAACTGGGTTTTCAATTTGCTTAGCAATCCCTCGTGCCAGACCTTATCGAATGCCTGAGTAATGTCCAGGAAGGCAGCTGAACAATACTTTTTACTTTCGAATGTATTGTTTACTTGCTCTACCACTCGATGGACCTGCTCTATGGTAGAATGTTGGTCACGGAATCCGAACTGATGCTCCGGTATTGTGTTAAGTTGGATTAATTGCGGTTTTAATCTTTGAAGGAATAGTTTTTCAAATAATTTTGATAACATGGGAAGCAGGCTGATTGGTCTGTAGGATGTCACCTGCTCAACAGGTTTCCCAGGTTTTGGTATGAGTATGATTTGAGCAACCTTCCATTGGTTTGGAAAGTGCCCAGTTCTTAAAACAGCATTAAATATGTGTGTTATTACTACTATTGCCTTCTCTGGTAGTTGCTTGATTACCTTTCCATTAATAAGGTCATATCCAGGAGCCTTCTTAGGATTAAGGTGTCTTTTAATCATGCCTTTGATTTCATTTACCGTTATAGCTTTTATTGGTAGTGACATTTGATAGGGATGTTCTAGTACCGAGATGATGCTCTCTTCTTGCGTTTGTGTTATTTCAGAAGGAAAAGGTCGGAAGACTTCAGCCAGATGTTCAGCAAACACCTGAGCTTTCTGTTTGTCGGTTCTAGCCCATGTGCCATTACTCGTCATTATGGGTGGAATATGTTCGCGAGTCTTCTTGATTTTTGCTGTGGCCTTCCACAGCGAATAATCAGTGGCCTCTGTGGGTGTTAGACCTTCGAGATAGTTGTGGATGGCTTTGTTCTTCTCATCAGAGAGTAGCTTGTTGAGATCTTTAATAGCTTGATTAAATTTGGCGTTGTCTTGAGGAGCTTTAGTAATCATCCAGATTTTCCTTAATTTCCGTTTTTCCAACAGGGCTTCTCTAACTTTGTTTGAGCAGTCGCGCGTGTTATGTATAGTATTTGGCTGGGGGGTTGCTTCCCAGGCTGCATTTTGAATAGCCATGGTAAGGTTTTCGATTGCATCATCTATTTCCGCTTCCGATTTAAGTGAGATATCGAGGTTTATTTGTTCATCAAGCAGGTTCCTGAATAGCCCCCAATTGGTTATTTTACTTGTCAGATAAGCTGGTTTTTGTTTTTGAATTAAATTAGTGCTTATTTGCACTAAGAGGGGAATATGATCAGATGAGAGGTAAATTTTTTCATGTATTGATACGTGATTCAATGGTATACCTTTTAACACGCAGAAATCGATCACGTCTGGCATTTTTTTTGTGTCATCGGGCCAATGAGTTGGTCTATGAGTAGATAATACTCTCAGGTTGTTAGTATCGATGGCTTTTACCAGTTCTTTACCTCTTGCTAAGTTATAACGAGCTCCCCATCTTGCATGTTTAGCGTTATAGTCACCGCCTACTAAAAACCTATTGCCAAGAGTAGCAAAGAACTGTGTAAAGTTACTTTCTTCAATCTTAGCTCTCGGAGGGCAATAGATAGCAGATATTGATAGTGAGCCGTACTTGTCATTGACACAGATGGTTGTCGCTTGTATGTGAATTGTTCGATACTCAGGTGCCTCGCAGTGCTTAATGGTGTTCTTAACGATGATGGCGGAGCCTGCATGGGCATTTCCATCAGGATGCTTAGTGTGATATATTGTGTATCCTTGTATATGAAAATAGCCGCGATTTTTTTGTTTTTTGTGCCATTAAATTTAAATATTATTCCATAGGCGGGTATGCATTTTTAGAGTAAAATTGTTTTGAATTTTAACTCAGTTTTGAGGCTGTTTTCGAAAAAATGATAAATGGAAAAGTTGTTTAGTTTAGCGAGTTCTATTACGGGTTAAAATATTTGCACTCATTTTCATAACACCCTGTAGATGTGTTAAAGAAAAACTATTACCAAAGAATGGGTACATAGATTATTAGTAAATAAAAGGAACTAATTTAAATTATCACTAAACTACTTACTATACATGTTCAACCTGGAATGGCATCTGGAACTGAAAGACAACCATGCTTAGCTTTTATTTGCTTTTATACAGTGTTGGGTAATTAGGAAAATTGCAAGGTAAATTTTGGATTCCTTGTGCTATACTTTCCAAAATGCCTAGAGCCTCTGAATCTCTAACTAATTACTTGTTTTCCACTTTAACAATACACAATGTAAAAGTTCAATTAATCTACAATAGCTGTTGGTTATTACACTAGAATAAAAGAAAAAATAGTTAGTCAACGATCAACATCTGAGAAAGACTGGGTAGAAGGGAACACTCAAACAAAACCATGAAACGCAGGCTAATAACTACAGTGTTAGGCACTAACAGAGGATGTGGAGTACGAAGATAAGAGAGATTTCTGTAGTTTAGTGAATCGTACAACCTGAAATTCATAAAAATTACGTCATTAGAGATTAGGCAGAGAAGGGTCAAAAAGCAAACAATGGGGATGGAGAACAACTCATAGAATTTTGGGGTAACAATGAAAATAGCGAGGTACCCTACTAAACTTAATTTCATACTTAGAGTGCAGTACGAAGCCTTATGCAGTGCGTAGTTGCTGGTTGCCACTAGAGCTTGCTGTGTCTTAGAACTGGAGGGGATAGACAAGGCAGAGGCCGGATGGTTGGGCCTCATTGAAATCTTTCGAAGTGCGGCCACTGTCGAAGCTATAAAATACGCGTTCAAAAGCAAACCTATTCATGGAACTTCTTAAAGCGACTGCAGTCTCCTATTACTCATATATATTATAGTTATAAAAATAATTTTTATCTATGAACGACGTATTAATTATATTATTTACATTGTTTTTTCTACTACTACAATGACTGAAAGTGCAACTGTTTATAATTAATAATTACCTACTTAATTATCATTAAAATGATTTTAAAGCTTCTGATAACACAATAAAAAAATCAGGAATATAGAAAACTAAGATAAAACTCAGCCAATTAAAATCTAAATCCTCGTTAACATCGGAAATTCCATTTTTTGCTGATCGATCCCATAATTACGGTTATAATAAATTGTTCGATATTATTCTGAAGATTGTCTGCTTCCCACATTTGCTGCTCATTTTTATCAATTACGTGTGTAATTTAGTTTTTCCAATTGTTCTATAATCAGCTCGAGTGTTTCATTTATTAAATTAAGAACGTCTTCCTGTATAAAATTACTGTTATATGTTGCCACATATCTTTTTACCTAATTTTAAATAATTTCGATAGGGTTTAATTCGAAGTGTTGTCCTGCATTTTCTTCAATTCGTTACTTATAATATTGATCATTAAAAGCTGATGCAGTTTCTAATAATTTCGATTTTAAATAATTATATTTTAGAAAAAAAAAACCCGTTCTTGAATCCATAATTTCTTCCTTTTTTCACGAAGTCCTCGGAAATCTTTCTTATGAATGATACGACGCGCTATCTCTTGCAACAACGTTTCTACGCCAGTTTTTGGGTAAATATGAAATTAAAGATTCTTTAAATTACTTTTCAAAGTATTTCGCATTCATTTCGTCGTGGTAGTTTTCGTCGTTTTTCTGCCATGGAGACACGTTGTGCGCCTTTTATAAACCCTCCCTAATAACCAGCATGCAGCAATGCAAATTGCGGGCTCCTTTTTGTCGGTGCTTTTAAACCTGTGCTTAAAACTTTGATGAACGCAATGCAAATGCTTTTTATAGTTGCATCATGCCATTAATAATTAGCAGAGTGTGCAACATTAACCCATGATTGATCAAAATATATTTGTTACAATATAAACTTGACTTTACGACAACACGGGACCATACCACAGGTCTAATTTGCGTTGGGAGGTTTTAAAGCCCCCTATTGTCCACAGCTAGCTTGCGGGAGGCGGTGGTCCACGGTACTCATGAAGTCCGGTGCAGCTTCAGGATAGACAAAATAGAAAAATATTAACAAAATAGTAGCGCGCCACCACGAAAAGCTCGTAGTTAGAAGGGTTCACTACGTTCGCGACCGAAGCGGATTGGGCCTATAAACAATGAATACTTACGTGATTGTCTACTCCTTTTTACAATCTTTTAATAATTTACCATTCAAAGGTTAAACAGAATTTTTAAACGCAATGTGCTTGAAGAATACGGCTTTTACTGCTTAGCTAATTGATACTGTTACTTAAAGAAACCCAAAATATTGTAGATGAGATATACTAAATTATTTAAAAATGATTGGAAAATCTAAGCAGGCAATTTGTAGTATAATTACAGTACATCAAACAAGTTACAAAATCCAAAATACAAATAATTTTATAAAAAACACAGAGCAAATAATAATGAGGGATCCTTTTACACAACGGGAAGACAGCTCGAAAATAGAAAACTACTGCACAACTCAAAACAGGTAACCTTGAGTGTGCTACCCCGAATCGTCTTCTAAAAGTACATTGTAGTATACGTTTACAAGAACATAGCACACTTGCCTTATATCTATTACGGAATTATGTTGCAACAAAAAAAAAACAACATGGCAGGACGTTAAGCAAAAGTTGGTTCTCACTCAAATAAACGTCTCTTACTTAAAATATATTCTGAGATTTTCGCATTTTGATAAACATCTTACCAGCTAAATAGCAATGAATACCTTGTGCTCAAAGGAAGTTGCCTTTAACAGGGATTGTTCTACGGCGACGAATTGATTAAATCATTCCAGCTTTGGCAGTTATGGATATAGGTTATAAATTCTACGATGGAAAAACAAACGCTTGAGGGAATTTGTTAGTTTACTGTTATATCCGCTTATAGCGGCAGCAAAGAAACACATGTGCTTTCTTTCATAAATGGGATTACTTGATGACGTTTCAACAGATCCGAAATTGTTTGAAAGTAGTTTGGCCAGCGTCCACGGTAATCAAGAACACAGCCTAACTGGCAAATAACTTGGATCACCCTGTTAAATGTTACTGTAGGAACTAGCGGCAAACGAAAAGCTCAAGGCACTTTGCACGAGGAAAAGGCAGATGCGAATGGCACAACGAAGAATTTCTGCTGTTCACTTACTTCTCGGCTACTCCAGATACTCACTACTTTCGTATGTTCGGCAGGTAATTTTGCACACTTTAATTCGCGGTCACAATGCTACAAGCTGACTTATATGTTGACCCAGGCAAGCATTACATTCGTACTTGGGGCCGTAGCACTTCACTCTTGTGTTAACTCGTTTAGTAGCTATGGCGAACCGATGAATAAAAGGCAGTAGCGTGTCTAGCCATCTCTCTCCTTCTCTCTCTGTTACACATACATATATTGCGATCGTTGCAACATTGCATCACATTTCGCAAGAAAACAGACGCTCATTCGGGCCAGGAAATTCCAGACGGGTTGAGACCTGTTTCAGAAACGCGATTTAATGGCAGCAAAAGGTCGCTAAATGAATGACGTAAATAGAGAAGCGAAGGATTTCAAAACTTTACTCCAGGCGGCCTCAATTGACCAGCAACAAAATTTCAAATAAGCATGACATGCGCGAAATAGAAACTAAACTCTAAAAATCACATTAAAAATTATATTACAATAATTTTCTCTTGTAGTTCTTAAATATCGATATCTTCAATTAATAATATCTTTTCGATCTAACATGATACTGTTCATATATCGGTTTTTGTAAACAAAACCAATAATTTACAAGAGCCTGTATAACATTGATGGAGAAAGAGGAGGTAACTTTTCATCGTGTAAGCTAACATGATTAATTAAAGATGGTTAGATAAAGTATAAATTCCGGGTACTCTACAGAGGATAAGTGTCTGACACACTTAATGCAGAAACTGGTGTAAGACAAAGTTGCATCATGTCCCCACTCATGTTTGTTATTGTAATAAACGACGTACCGTCGCGTTTATTAAAGTGCTGTACAGTATTTGTGCTTTGTGAATATGATTAAATATTACAAAATTAAAAAAAGTTGAACATGCAAATATTTTGAAAGTATACATCTAGGTCTACCTAAATTATTGCAAAGTAAACACTGTCTTCCGCATAAAAATTAACATATATTTAACATACGCAACATGTTTCGGCTTATATATTAAACCATCTTCAGGCTAAAAGATAAAGCTTATAAAAATACGGGAAAAAACTAAAGAGCAAACACCTCACCTAATATCAAAAGTGGACAGTCATAAATAAACAAACAATTAAAATTAAAACAGACCCAAGACAACGTGACCGATATGTTAAATGAAATAAATTATTTGTTTATCTACAACGGTCAGCCAAGGTGAGAACTTTAAATACGTATCAAAGCCACAAAAACCGATAAATGGAATAAGTTAAGCAATTAATCAAATTTTAGATTAAGGAATATATAATTGCTACTGTTTGCAAACTCTGTGACCTCATTGAGGCAACGATCGTTTAACCGGGAAACAATTTCGAAGATTTCGTAAAAATTTAAATTATTGCCTTTAGGGTAGACGTGAAGAATTTTAACATTGGAGTCCCGGTCAAATTTATGATTATTCTCAATAATGTGAGAAGCAAAAGCCGATTTATTATAGTCAAGATGATGAATGTAATTTGGTTTTATTAAAGAAATGTGTTCAGACACGCGCTTTTTGAAGGATCTCCCGGTTTGGCCAACATAAAAAGTGTCGCATGAACCACAATTTAAAAGATAGATACCTGATTTGTTAAAGGGGGAGATAGGATCTTTGTTATGGACTAGGATAGTATTAAGGGAAAAGGGTGAGAAAAAGGAAATTTTAATATTGAAGCGTTTAAAAATGTTTTTTAGAGAATTGACAAAAGGGGAAATGTAAGGTAGTGAACGAAACGTGGTGAGCTCACTTTTGGTGTCAGAAGATCTAGTACATAACAATTTGGTTTGAGTTAGTGAAAGTTGTAACCGATGAAAGATACGCATGATAAGGTTGTAGATAAACAAATAATTTATTTCATTTAACATGTCGGTCACGTTGTCTTGTGTCTGTTTTAATTGTAATTGTTTGTTTATTTATGACTGTTATGTTAATTTTTATGAGGAAGACAGTGTTTACTTTGCAATAATTTACTGAATCACCTCATTGTGAGAATGGACCAGATCCTGAATTTTTAGGTCTACCTAGTTAATGATGCACACACCTTTTTTGGGGAAAACGCCTTTTTAAACAGGACTGTACTGAACAACACAGAAAAGATTAAAGAGGACTAAAGTGGGAGTTGTCAAATAACTTAGAAAAAATAATATAACAGAATATTCTGACGATGTATACCTGCTGACACAAATGATATGCAAAATGCAATCTAAACTAAACAAACTCCAAGAAAACTAAAATCACTTACATCAAAACCACAAATGTTAATAATATAATGCTAGACGGAAAACCAATACAAACAGTGAATAGTTTTACATGTTTGCGCAGTGTAATTTCAAAGGAGGGTGGTTCAGTATCAGATATGGACAGCATATAAACAAAACAAGAGACGTATGTACAAGTATCTATAATATAATTTTCCTTAATGTGTGTTTGTCTGTGGCGCAACATAAAATCTCACGTTCCGGCTTCGCAGATGTTTGTATTTGTTTAGGTTTTGTTTTTCTTATCTCGGAGCTTGACCTTTCGCGTATCCTATTTCACGTGCGCGTAGCGCGCAATTTGCTTGTGAATTATGAATGGCGGTCCATTAATATTTTTTTAAATTGATTTATTTGCATATTTACAATCTGTTGCTCCTGAACAATAAGTAAATGGTATGACATTTAACTAACCTAACTAACTATATACAGACTTGCTTAGAACAATCCAGTGATCGTTCTTATCGTATAAATTATCACTTATAATACCATGAGTAGTCAAAGTTATGTCGAATATTTTTGCTGTGGTATCACGAATGTCCATTGCGCTTAGGTTCGATTAGGACGAGTGCGTTAGCACGAGTCCTAATCTTAAGCGCAATGGACATGAGTAGGGATACCACTGCAAAAATATTCTACTTAACTTTGACTAAGAATGGTATTCGATGGACTATTCAATGAACCAAACTACTTTTTCAAATTAGTTTTCAGTAAATCTAGCAACAAACTACGCAATTTCTATAGTAACAGAACATTAATATTGTCTTTTTCTAATAAAAATCACATTTGTTTAAAATATTCACTAAACCACTAGTGAAAATTGTCGATTATTTTCACTAGTGAAAATTGTCAATTTCATTTTTATTGGCTCAAAGACGTCAAATCTTATATTTTTATTGGACAGTTTTTGATAGATGACAAGTGAGTTGAATAGTCTAACTAATTGTGTAATTTAGTAAATCAGCACGTCAGTCCTATGTAACTGTAGAGTGTAGACAAATGCATATTTAAAGAAACCAGATGGGCAGGTCCGAGGGCTTGAACCGCTTCAACCGTCGAGTGTCGTTGATGTCTGCTAGCTGAGTGGCTAGCTCATTAGGATGAATTGTAAGCCGAGTTCTGTATTTAACACTATAATTTTTAATTACCTCGCGCACTGACTCAATGTTAAGATCTTTTTGTATTATGTGATTTGGCACATACCAGGGAACGTTAACGATACACCTAACCTTTCGAAATCGTTGAAGGATTTCAATGTTAGAGGTACTGGCAGTACCCCATAATTGTACACCGTACGTCCAGATGGGCCGGAGAATAGATGTATAAAGTAAGAGTTTACTTTCTAGTTTCAGTTGAGATTGTCGGCCAAGTAGCCAGTACATCTGACTGAATTTGATGCCAAGTTGTTTTCTCTTCGTAAATATGTGTTTACGCCATGTGAGCCGCTGGTCTAGATGCATGCCCAGATATTTAGCTTCTTCAGATTGGGGAATCGGAATATTGTTAAGTGTTATCGGTGGACATGTACCTCTTCTCATTGTGAACGTGACATGCGATGATTTTGAGGTGTTAGCTTGAATGTTCCACTTTCTCATCCAATCCTTTATTAGGCGTAGGGTGTTTTGGAGGTTTTCAGTTGCGACATTCGGGTTGCTATCTGTAGCTAATATTGCTGTGTCATCAGCGTAGGTGGCTATGGTTGTTGCGTTTGTTGTTGGTAGATCAGCTGTGTATTTTGTGTACAGGACTGGGCCAAGTACACTGCCCTGGGGCACTCCAGAAGCAATGGGGTAGAGTTCCGTTAGCTCTTCGTTTAGTTTGACCATGAACCATCTGTCTTCCAGATAGGAATTGAGGATTTCGTAGTAGTGATACGGTAATGTCATCTTCAGTTTATAGTTTAGGCCTTGATGCCACACCTTATCGAAGGCTTGCTTAATGTCCAGGAACACAGCGGAGCAATACTTTTTAGATTCAAAGGCATTGTTGACTGTGTGAACAATTCGATGTACTTGTTCCTTCGTGCCGTGGTGGCGTCTAAACCCAAATTGATGGTTGGGTATGATTCTTCTTTCCTCCAATACCGGGTTGAGTCGTTTCAATTGCAACTTTTCAAAAACTTTCGACAGCACCGTCATAAGGTTATAGGCCGATACGATTCGACGCTAGTTAAATCTTTTCCCAGTTTTGGGATTAGTATTATTTCAGCTATGTTCCACTGTTTGGGAAAGTATTTCAGTCGGAGGATGGCATTGGATAGAAATGTCAATGCTTTTAGGCATTTCGTTGATATTTCTTGCAGTACTTTTCCAGTAATTAGATCCAAGCCTGGTGCCTTTTTTGGGTTTATTTCTTTTAGTATGGTTCTTTTGACTTCCAACATTGTGAATGGTTTAATAGGTAATTCCATTTGAAAAGTTGCGTCTAGTGAACTGTAGATTCCGCGTTATTCGTCTAGGCTGAGCTGTGATGGGAAAGGTGTAAAATCTGTTTCTAGATGTTTGGCGAAAGCAATAGCATTTTCCTTGTCAGTTCTCGTCCATCTTCCATTTTCATCTTTCACAGGTGGTGATGCCTGCTGTGTTCTTTTCATTTTTCTGGTGGCTTTCCACAGTGGTTTCCGTCGCTGTGAGGGTGCGGAGATATTCCTGAATATTTTGATTTTTAATATTCAATAGTAGGTGTTTGAGATTTTGCGCAGCCATATTAAACTTTCTTTAGTCTTCTGCCGACCGTGTTAATTGCCAACGTTTACGTAACTTTCGTTTTTCTGCTATTTTTTCCTTCACTATGATTGGACAGGCTTCTCGAATTTGCACTTCATGTGCGTCAGGAGTTGCCTTCCAGGCTGCTTCTTGGATGGCATTTGTTATTTCATAGAGTGCTGTATCGATGTCTTCTTGAGAGTTAAGATGAATGTTCAACTTGACTATGTCATCCAGACTCGCTTTAAACGCTTCCCAATCAGTATGCCTGGAGTATAGTGTTGCTTGTCTTTGTTTCTGTTGGATTCTTGAGTATATAGTTACTAGGACGGCTGAATGGTCTGAAGAGAGGTCTAAAGATGATTGGATCTTGCATTGTTTCATGTTGATTTCTTTTGTTAGTGCAAAATCGATGGCATCAGATATCTTTCGTGGGTCTGTTGGCCAATAAGTAGGCTCGCCCGTTGCAAGACATTGTAGATTAAAAGTTTTTATTGCAGCCAGTAGTTCCATTCCTTTTGTGGTCGTAAGCCGTAATCCCCACAGCGCGCTTTTGACGTTATAATCGCCGCCGGAGAGAAATCGGTTTCCCAGTGTTTGGAAATATTTTTCATAATGGCCCCTTTTATTATTGTGTTTGGGCGGACAGTATACGGCAGATATAACCAATGTGCCTATGTGATCCACTATAGCAATGTTTGTGGCTTGAAAGTGATCGCATTGATACTGTTTCAATTCATAGTGCTTAATGTTTTGTCGAATAATCACAGCAGTTCCCCCATGAGCCCTTTCACTAGGGTGCATTGTATAATAGATGCAGTAATTTGGTATTTTGATATGGGTTTTAAGTGAGCTATGTGCTTTTGATATTAACATGACGTCAATTTTGTTTAATTTGAGAAAGTATGAAATTTCCTGTGCATGTTGTCCCAGACCGTTGGCATTCCATATTGCTATTCGAAGAAGTTCAACCATTAGGCCAATTTGTTGACGACAGTGGTTAACAGATTTAACATTGTACTTATTTTCTCCATTAGTTTCTGCATCATCGTTTGGAGTTCAGAAAGTATATTTGTTTGTTGTGGTGTGTTATCGGTGGGAGTGTTAGTATTTTGTTGTAAAGGATTACCTGTCGTTTGTTGAGCGTAGGACACTCCAGGTTGAACAAATCTAGTTTGGGTCAGGGTGATCTTTTGCCTCAATGCCGGGTAGAGCTTCTGCTGTAGTTGTTGATGTACTCAACACCCTCTGTAGTTAGCGGGGTGGTTCCCGTTGCAGTTTACGCACATTAATGCTTCATTTTTTCTTTCCTTGGACATTCGCTTGTTGCGTAATTTCCTATACATTTGACGCATCTGTATGGTTGATGACAATAGTTTTTGGTGTAACCGTTGTTACGATACTTTTGGAGTGCCCCCCGTAGCATTGAACTTTCGCTAGCTGAATTTCTGAACTTGAATATTTATGGTTGGCTTTTGTCAATGTTTGCATGCTTTAACCTGGGTATAATTAGCTATATCTTATTTTTAATTACTCTCCTATAATTATCATGCAGTTTCGTAAGCAATCCCTCGTTTAATTACTCATATTTTGCAAATTAGGTTTATTCTTGCTATATTTCTACAAATATTTGGGTATGGCCGCTAGGCAACCGGTGATACAAATTGTTTTTAACTATTCCATTTGTTGCTAGAGCAATGTTATCTTTTCCTGCAGTCAAACTTGCCTGACTGGTTTTTTGGCTTCTTCTGGCCCAAATTTTTGTTATCAGATGACCTGTGGGCTGGGTTTTTGAATTTTTCGGCTTTCTTTTCAAGCTAAACTGTCGTGCTAGTAGGTGTTCCTCTGCAGCTAAGTGCTTCATAGCCCTTTGGTAGGGCTCGCCTCTTCGAATAGATTGTTTGAGGGATCTGGAAGCATTTCTGCGTTATCGTGGATGTTCGTAATGATTAGTTAGCTACTTACTTGCATCCCTTCGCTTTGGCGGATCTCCTGGAAACGACTTTAGCACGCTTCTTTCGGCTCGACCCCCAGCTTGAGGTAAGATTAGGTCAGTTTCTTCTTAATCGGGAGTACATTTGGGTTCTGTGCGTTTTTAGCCAAAAATTCCCGGCGGGAGTTAAAACACTCCCCATCTGCTTGAAATCCTTCCTGTCTGGAGTAGACCTACCCCGTTCGACTGCACCCTGCTCGAATCCAGTTCGATGTACTGGGCCCCTAAGATAGTCGCATCGCCTGTGAATTTTTCAACTCTCGTGGGCCACGCTGAAGATTGAGCAACTGCTTTACACTCACCTGCAAGTCATCTTGCGACCTCCATAGCTGGCACCGCACCCCGCAGCTGCAGCCGCCATCGTTGCTTCTCTCTAGCTACGTCCAACCCCAGGGGAGCGAACGAAGAGATTAGGTTCTGGTGAACTTTCCTGCAGGCAAGACGTTATTGTAGATAATATGCATTGCGCCTGTTGTAACTTATAATTGAATCATACTGTTTCATGCCGTTAGCACTCCGGACATGTGTGATTTTATTCAGCATCGGATTGTACAATAGTAGGCTTCGTGCATCGTTAGTTTAGTAATATTTGGAATTTGTGTAATTAAATGTTAGGGCCGCCGCGCAATGACATGCGGTTACCCTCTGCTACTTGCTAAATTAAGGTCGTAAGGTTTACCTGTATATTGCTCCGTTTGTGCCTTCGGGTCTCCTAACCTTATTGACCTCTGCGTTATCTGAAAGATTTATAGAGTAGAACTTTGAGCTTCACTTGTGTCCTATCTGGACGTCGCTTTTACTCACCCGCTTACATAACACAGTTCGGACGCCTTAAAGCTTCGCTGTTTTCATCACCAAAACAATAGTTAATATTTTCATGTCAAACCTTCGGCGTTAAGTTAGGCACGCTTCAGTGGCAGTGTCTCGTGAGCACCCCCTTCGGGAGCGTTGTGATTAATGTAGATCTCCGGTAACCGAGTAAGGGGCAAATCCAAGCCTTTGCTTTCTTTAGCATATAAATATACATACGTACACTTAATGCATTTTTAATATGGACACCGTCGTTCATGTGTGGCCACGCAAACGCACGCTGATTCCGCCCTTTAGAAAATTTTGAATATAGATATAGCGTCATTTAGCTAACCTTCGGGGTTGAAACGTTAGCCAAGGTGGTCTTGTATTGCTCCGAGCCGGTATACGCGAAATTTTAAACTCGCTCCGCGACGCGCGCTTGATAAATTTATTTTTTTTTTAAATTTAATAATCGCTACGCTCCGTTGTAACCGCACAATGTTTTAATGTGTTAGCCCATTCTCGGGTCATAGTCATTGCTGCTCGTGGGCTACTATTTGCCCAATACTTATATTTAAATTTGTATTTATATTTACTATTGCATGTCGCATACTGTGTGTTCTTTGATGTTGCTAAAAATATTGCCTGCTGTGATATTTGTATTTAGTTTATGTTAGCATTGCACTATAGTACGCACCAAACTCTTTGAAATAAAGCTGTGATATTTTCTTTGGTGGTTGATTTGATTGTTTTCTTTGTGCTGCTGGAAATTGTCTTGACCTTGTGCACGGTCCGGCATAAGGATTAGAACTGAGTCGAGGACCTGGCGCCCACTCCTTTTTTTTTGTATTCTCTCTTAGCATAGCTGGAACCCTGCGACCCTCGCGGCGAGCTAGCCCAATTAGGCCGATAGTTACCAGCCGGCAAAACACCAAATATAACTTTCGCCAAAAGGTAAGGCCGACCGTCTATCTTCCCTGACAAGAAGATTTTGACGTCCAACGCTTTGGGGCCTTGAAAGGATTTTTGACTACGTCGTTGTTAGGGTACTTGGTGGTACTATAGTGCAAATCGAATTGTTAGGGTGTTAGAATTTATTATTGGCTAGGTGATTTACATTTGGTATTATTTATTGTCGATACTTGTTGGGTATTTACAATTGATTATTGCTAGTTATAGGTTTGTTTATTGCATGCTATTTACAGGTTTTGCTGGGATTAGTTATAAGCCTAGTTTAAATAAGTTTTTGTGATCATCTTGTCCTGTTGGAACAGCAAGATGGTATTTAAATTAGATGTTAATCGACTGCTCGTCGATGAACTCGATTATGAGCTTCGAGTTAGAGACATTGCCATTCAGGGCAACGTCCAAGACAAACGTAAATTACTCCGTGCTCGTATGAAGATAGATCTTCTTATGAATGTCACTTTCACTCCCGTGTCTTTCGACGCTACTGAAGAACTTGCGATCTGTGAAGACAAACTTTCCATTTTAGCTGCCGAAATTGATAGTTGCACCTCTAGGAACCTGGACAATGATGCCCAACGATTAGGTACTCGCCTTCTTCATGTTCAAGGTCGTCTAGGTCATATTCTAGCAGAACCAGATTCCGCTTCTAGGTTGGAGTCCTTGAAGGATAGATGCGAACAATTAATTGCCGCCTTGGAAGCGAAACTTCAGCTTCACGTTGATACCCAAGCTCGCAACGACACAACAGCTGCACCGAGTGATTCAAGCTCGGACGACGGTTCAGTAGCTTCGCCTCAGGAAACTCATATTCGCCCCCATAGCTCTGTTGTCACTACGTCTCAGGAAGATGCTGCCTTGCCTATTCGTCCTATTGCTAGCTCGGTTACGTGGAGTCATCCTTTGTCCACTTCACAGTTCTTTGCCCCTCAGCCTATTCCTAGTAGCTCAGCCATGCAGCCTGGCATGTACTTGGATTATCCGCCCTTTGCTGATGCTGTCAATCGTCGTTCTTCTGCTGCCGAAGATGTCAACCAGTCTGCGTCGCATAGACACACTTCGACTGCCAACTACTTAGCCATCAACAAATGGAGGATCACCTTCGATGGAGGAAATGGCTTAACTAGCTTTTTAGAGGAAATTGAAGAAACTCGCATAGCTCGAAACGTATCCAAGGATCAACTTTTTGCCGCTGCCATCGAATTGTTCACTGGCAACGCTCGAATTTGGTTTCGTTCCGTTCGCAACACTATTCGTTCTTGGGATGAATTGATCATCGCCTTGAAAGCCGCTTTTCTGCCTTGCGACTACGAAACTAGCTTATGGGATGAAATCCGTAGTAGAACCCAAGGACCCGATGAGTCCGTAACAGTCTACGTCGCTGTCATGGAGAACCTTTTTAGTCGCCTTTCTCGTGTACCTGCGGAGATGGAGCGCATAGAGATTATGCGTAGAAACTTGCAACCATACTTACAGGCTCAACTGGCTCTCTACTCTCCCACGAGTATCTCGCAACTCAGACAACTTGGAAAATTAATTGAAGATGCTAAGGTGCGATCTTCAAGGTTCAAGAATCCACCTCCGCCTTATCAGGCTCTCGAACCCGATTTGGCTTATCACAAGCCCCGTTTTGGAGCTAGAGCTGCTGCCATTGAGGAAACTAGTTCCACTCCTAGTCCCTCTACCGGAGAACAAGTCTGCGATGTTGCAGCCGCTCGACCCTATGGTGTGTGCTGGAACTGTGGGAAGCCCGACCATCGCGTAGCTCAGTGTCCATCGCCGCGCAAATTGAAATGCTATCGCTGCGGTAAAGCCGACGTCACAATTCGTACCTGCCCTTCCTGCTCGGGAAACGGGAACGGAAGGCGTTAAGAGGCCGATTAGCGTCTTCTCCTGTCACCATTTCTGAGGCCAATGTCGTCTCCCAATCTCGGGAAACGGATCACATACCTACCGAACATCGCATTCTGCGCGATTTCATCTTAGGTCACGCCAACAAAGATGAGAGGCCCTATCTTCGAGTGTCTATTTTTGGAAAGGAACTTCTTGGTTTGTTAGACTCCGGCGCAAGCCGTACCATTTTAGGTCGCCAAGGTTGGAACGTATTAAGGAACTCCTGCAAATTAAGCTCCGATAAACGCACTACCTGCAGTGTTGCCAACGGCGAGAAATGTCAGAGCATTGGTACACTTACCGTCCCCATCGTCTTGAGGGACCGGGTGAGAACCTTTGAAGTCCTGGTTGTCCCCTCGTTACCACATACACTCATTTTGGGCACCGACTTCTGGAAGAGGATGGCCCTTGTGCCAGATCTTCGCCATGGGGAATGGACCTTCTCCAAAGCCTCGGCTGATGAGCAAATCGCTGCGATCCGTTCAACTGAACACCTCACGAACGACGAACAAGCTGTGCTTGATCAGACTATCAGCGAAGCTTTTTCCTTGATAGGAGATGGTGTAGGATGTACCCATTTAGTGGAACACGTAATCAAGACGGATGCTGAACCAATTAAGCAGCGCTATTATCCAATCTCGCCTGCTTTACAACAGCACGTGAATCAAGAGCTCGACGATATGTTAGAAAAGGGCATTGTGGAACCCTCAACATCCGCATGGTCATCGCCCATCGTTATGATAAAGAAGAAGGATGGCTCTTACCGCTTCTGTGTGGACTATCGGAAGCTCAACAAGGTTAGCCAACCTGATGCCTATCCACTCCCGTACATCAGCAACATTTTGGACAAGTTACGGGATGCACAATACCTGACCACGTTAGATGTCAAGTCAGCTTACTTTCAGGTGCCGGTTTCTGTCGCTAGCCGCCCGCTAACTGCTTTCACTGTCCCTAATCGTGGGTTGTATCAATTTTGTCGCCTCCCGTTCGGTCTTCATACCGCCCCGGCGACTTGGCAACGTCTTATCGACCGAGTTATTGGTGCCGACCTAGAACCTTACGCCTTCACATACTTGGATGACATTATTATCTGCACTCCTACCTTCGAAAAACACCTGGAGGTCTTGAAGGAAGTCATATCTAGGATCGCCAAGGCCGGCCTAACTTTGAACCGGGAAAAATGTCATTTTTGTAAGCCCGAATTGAAGTACCTGGGGTACGTCGTCAACTCCAATGGTCTGCTTGTCGACCCGGAAAAGGTCGCAGCCATCTTGAACATCCCTAACCCCAAGACGGTCCCAGAGGTTAGAAGAATATTGGGAATGGCATCTTGGTACCGGCGCTTTGTACCTAACTTTTCGTCCGTAGTGTCACCTATGACTCGCTTGCTTCGCAAGAACCAGAAGTTTGTTTGGTCTGAGGAATGTCAAACCGCATTTGACACCATCAAAGACTGCCTCGTCTCGGCCCCTGTGCTCTCTTGCCCAGATTTCAGTCGGCCCTTCACCATTCAGACGGACGCCTCTGGTTATGGACTCGGAGCCGTCTTGTCCCAGACATATCCTGAGGGAGAGAAGGTCGTCTGCTATATAAGCCGTTCGCTCACGAAGAATGAGCGGAAGTTCAGCACAACGGAACGTGAATGTCTCGCGGTACTCTTCGCCATCGAAAAACTTCGCCCGTACATTGAGGGAACTAAGTTCGACGTCGTGACCGACCACTACGCCCTCAAGTGGTTGCATAATATTAAAGACCCCATAGGACGCATTGCGCGTTGGGCCATACGCCTACAACAATATAATTTCAATGTTATCCATCGCAAAGGCAAAGACAATGTCGTACCTGACGCTCTATCCAGGTCCGTACCTATTGTCGATGAGGTCACTGAGGACGATGATGTTCAAGACCGTTGGTATGCTCGGATGCGCCTAAAAGTCCGAAACGATCCACAGCACTATCCTGCTTGGCGCGAGTCGAATTCGCAACTCTACAAACATGTTAGGAGTCCGTATCCAGAACTCATGCAGGCCAATGAAGATTGGAAGATAGTTCTACCTAAGGACAAACGTTCAGAAGTACTTAGACGTAATCATGATGATCCTACCTCAGGACATCTTGGCGTTTCGAAAACCTTAGGTCGTATAGCTCAGAGGTACTACTGGCCCAAGATGCGAACGGACGTTCTGCGCTACATTCGCAACTGCAAGGTGTGTTCCCGCACTAAGCCTGACCAACGACCACCCGCTGGACATATGGGAGGTCACACAAACATCTCGAAGCCCTGGGAGGTCATCTGTATGGACCTCATAGGACCTCTACCTCGTTCTTCTCGGGGATACCAGTATATACTTGTAGTGGCTGATTGCTTCACTAAACTTCCTCTTGTATTTCCCCTTCGTAAGGCTACGGCCGCTGCAGTCGTACGTCACGTTGAAGAAAACGTGTTTTTATTGTTTGGCGCTCCGAAGAGAATTATCTGCGACAATGGTGTCCAGTTCAAGAGTCGCGAATTTACTGCCTTGGCTAGGAACTATGGCTGCAGAATAGCGTTTACAGCGTTGTATCACCCTCAGGCAAATCCAACGGAACGCATCAATCGTGTTCTGAAAACAATGCTTACAGCGTACGTGTCCGACAAACAACGTGAGTGGGATAAATACTTACAACAAGTCGCTTGTGGCATAAGAACCTCCAAGCATGATGTCACTGGTCATAGCCCCTACTTTTTGAATTTTGGCCGAGAAATTACACTCGACGGGAATCCTGAAGAAAGACCTGAAGATGAAGGTCCCGAACTTCGTGTCATCAGGGATGAAAACCCCAACATAAGAGCCCAAGCGCTGCAACGGTTGTACAAAGAAGTAAAAGTTCGTCTTGCTAGGGCCTACGATCGTTCGAAGGTCTACTACAACCTGCGAAGACGACCTGATGAATATCAGGTAGGCAACTCCGTTTGGAGAAGAAACTTCACGCAATCGGATGCTGCTAACCACTATACTGCTAAATTGGCACCCAAGTTCATTGGACCCTTTATAGTTCATAAGAAATTGTCTCGCTTCATTTATCAACTTAAGGATCCGGACGGTCGTTTGCGTGGGAATTGGCATGCCAAAGACTTGAAGCTCAACAACGCTGTCGACGACAATGATGATTTGGTTTAGTCTACGTCTTTTTGGGAGGTTGGTTTGGGGACGTCGGACGAAACCTTTGGGACCCAACTCACCTTTCCTTTTTCTCGAATTGGAGTCCCGACCTAAACATCTGGTCCCTTCATTTCTCGCATCTTTCTCTGTCTCATTTTTTTTTTCTTGTTTGAAAGGGATGTTCCCTCTTTTTGCTGTGTTCGTTCTCTTTATACTTCGTGTTATTTTGGATATCCGTTCTATCTTCCGTCATTTGGAGATAGCTTCAGTGCTGTAGGTCGATCCTGGGCCTAAGTACTTAACCCTTGGTTGAGGTTGGTTTTCCTTTCCCTTCCTTCTTCTGTGTCGTTTGCTTTCCTGTCTCCCACTCCGCATTTTTCCGAGGTGTTTGCGTTTCGGGAGCATCTTTGTTGCAACCTGACGTAGCCTTCCCTTCCACCGGCGCAGCTCACATCATCTTGCAGCGACGGAAGAGGTTGGTGTCTAGTTGTCTTCGATGATGTGCTTGAACTCTTACATTCTCTCTCCCTGTCTACTCTTTTAAGTCCTCTGTTTCTTCCCTTTGTATTTCTTTCCGGCAGGCATCGTTTTTTTTTTTTGGGCAATTCGGTTTTGATGGCATTTGTATGGTCGGGTAAATCTGGAGTGATTTACCCTCCCTTTTGTTGGGGGAGGATTTGTTACGATACTTTTGGAGTGCCCCCCGTAGCATTGAACTTTCGCTAGCTGAATTCTGAACTTGAATATTTATGGTAGGCTTTTGTCAATTTTTGCAAACTTTAAACTAGGTATAATTAGCTATATCTTATTTTTAATTACTCTCCTATAATTATCATGCAGTTTCGTAAGCAATCCCTCGTTTAATTACTCATATTTTGCAAATTAGGTTTATTCTTGCTATATTTCTACAAATATTTGGGTATGGCCGCTAGGCAACCGGTGATACAAATTGTTTTTAACTATTCCATTTGTTGCTAGAGCAATGTTATCTTTTCCTGCAGTCAAACTTGCCTGACTGGTTTTTTTGGCTTCTTCTGGCCCAAATTTTTGTTATCAGATGACCTGTGGGCTGGGTTTTTGAATTTTTCGGCCTTCTTTCCAAGCTAAACTGTCGTGCTAGTAGGTGTTCCTCTGCAGCTAAGTGCTTCATAGCCCTTTGGTAGGGCTCGCCTCTTCGAATAGATTGTTTGAGGGATCTGGAAGCATTTCTGCGTTATCGTGGATGTTCGTAATGATTAGATAGCTACTTACTTGCATTCCTTCGCTTTTGGCGGATCTTCTGGAACCGACTTTAGCACGCTTCTTTCGGCTCGACCCCCAGCTTGAGGTAAGATTAGGTCAGTTTCTTCTTAATCGGGAATACATTTGGGTTCTGTGCGTTTTTAGCCAAAAATTCCCGGCGGGAGTTAAAACACTCCCCATCTGCTTGAAATCCTTCCTGTCTGGAGTAGACCTACCCCGTTCGACTGCACCCTGCTCGAATCCAGTTCGATGTACTGGGCCCCTAAGATAGTCGCATCGCCTGTGAATTTTTCAACTCTCGTGGGCCACGCTGAAGATTGAGCAACTGCTTTACACTCACCTGCAAGTCATCTTGCGACCTCCATAGCTGGCACTGCACCCCGCAGCTGCAGCCGTCATCGTTGCTTCTCTCTAGCTACGTCCAACCCCAGGGGAGCGAACGGAAAGATTAGGTTCTGGTGAACTTTCCTGCAGGCAAGACGTTATTGTAGATAATATGCATTGCGCCTGTTGTAACTTATAATTGAATCATACTGTTTCATGCCGTTAGCACTCCGGACATGTGTGATTTCATTCAGCATCGGATTGTACGATAGTAGGCTTCGTGCATCGTTAGTTTAGTAATATTTGAAATTGTGTTATTTTTGTTCGGGCCGCCGCGCAATGACATGCGGTTACCCTCTGCTACTTGCTAAATTAAGGTCGTAAGGTTTACCTGTGTATTGCTCCGTTTGTGCCTTCGGGTCCCCTAACCTTATTGACCTCTGCGTTATCTGAAAGATTTATAGAGTAGAACTTTGAGCTTCACTTGTGTCCTATCTGGACGTCGCTTTTACTCACCCGCTTACATAACACAGTTCGGACGCCTTAAAGCTTCGCTGTTTTCATCACCAAAACAATAGTTAATATTTTCATGTCAAACCTTCGGCGTTAAGTTAGGCACACTTCAGTGGCAGTGTCTCGTGAGCACCCCTTCGGGAGCGTTGTGATTAATGTAGATCTCCGGTAACCGAGTAAGGGGCAAATCCAAGCCTTTGCGTTCTTTAGCATATAAATATACATACGTACACTTAATGCATTTTTAATATGGACACCGTCGTTCATGTGTGGCCACGCAAACGCACGCTGCTTCCGCCCTTTAGAAAATTTTGAATATAGATATAGCGTCATTTAGCTAACCTTCGGGGTTGAAACGTTAGCCAAGGTGGTCTTGTATTGCTCCGAGCCGGTATACGCGAAATTTTAAACTCGCTCCGCGACTCGCGCTTGATCAATTTTTTTTTTTTAAATTTAATAATCGCTACGCTCCGTTGTAACCGCACAATGTTTTAATGTGTTAGCCCATTCTCAGGTCATAGTCATTGCTGCTCGTGGGCTACTATTTGCCCAGTACTTATATTTAAATTTGTATTTATATTAATATTGCATGTCGCATACTGTGTGTTCGTTGATGTTGCTAAAAATATTGCCTGCTGTGATATTTGTATTTAGTTTATGGTAGCATTGCACTATAGTACGCACCAAACTCTTTGAAATAAAGCTGTGATATTTTCTTTGGTGGTTGATTTGATTGTTTTCTTTGTGCTGCTGGAAATTGTCTTGACCTTGTGCACGGTCCGGCATAAGGATTAGAACTGAGTCGAGGACCTGGCGCCCACTCCTTTTTTTTTGTATTCTCTCTTAGCATAGCTGGAACCCTGCGACCCTCGCGGCGAGCTAGCCCAATTAGGCCGATAGTTACCAGCCGGCAAAACACCAAATATAACTTTCGCCAAAAGGTAAGGCCGACCGTCTATCTTCCCTGACAATGCGCGAGTATATAGGTAGTTGCATTTATAAATTAAGAACTATTCCATAGCTATACTAGATGAAAATAATCTTTGATCATATTTTGTATTTCTCGATAGAATGTTATTCTGATATAGAAAAATATTACAAACAATATAGTGTAAGTTGTTCTTACAAAATGTACTAACGGAAATAAAGTTTAACGATATTTTGGAAAAATGTTCAACTTTCAGCCGCTGTAACTCGTTACATATTACACTTACAACAAAAATTAATATACCAAAAAATGTCAACAATCTTGTCTCCTTTAACTTTATATTGAACTTTTTTGACGTTGGATCAACCGTTGCGGAGGTGTTTGGAAAACACCAGTTTTTAGCATTTTTAATTCAAGATGGCGGTTCGCGCGGCGCCCCTCCAAGGTCGAAAACTTGGATTTTGCATCAGGATCCCGACCTGAGCAACATATATAAAAACCGTTCATACTCCACCTTTTGTTGAGCAAAGGCCTTTTTTGTTCCTACAGACTGGACTATTACGATTATCAATGAATATTACATAAGATATTTGATGTTATAAACGTATTTTGCGTTTTCTTTTGCCTCTGATTTAGTAAAGAAGAATAGAGGCGGCTGCTTTGTGTTCCTTTTTTATACAGTGTGTTTGACGGTATACGGAACAGGAAAACGCCAATGGTAAATTTCGCGATTAGGGCCGTAGATGTATTGTGCGCACAGCGATGCATTTGTCATACCTGTATGTGTATAAAATGGATTCATTTGCATCGCTCTCCTTAACTTATGTATCGATCTAGATCAAGGGAAGTTGGGGTTAACCGAACCTTGGGGTTGACTGGACCATTTGATTTAAACTAATTTTGCTTGTTTGAATTTCTCACCAACATTTTATTTGGATACCCACTACTGTGGATGTTAGTATGGTTGAGTAATTTGTGGAAGTTTAAGTTTCTATCTGTTGATATTAGTATTTCATTGCCAAAAAGCTAGTACAAAGCGAAAGTGCAAGAATGTAGGGGATTCCCGGGGAACATGCATGTAGAACTGCTATGTGTTTTGGGGTTAACTAAACTTTTAATGGTTGGGGTTAAGTGAACCGGTCCAGTTAGCCCCATTTTAATCTTTCTTTGTAGAAAATGCCGAAAAATCGCAAACGCACCATTGAGAGTCGTTCCTATTCAAAAGAAGAATTACAGAATGCAGTAAAATTAATTGTTTATGGTAATTTCACGGATAGACAGTCATCAACAAGTACTAGAATACCACGAAGTACATTAAACGATATGTAGATAAAGTTAAAGCAGCAGATGACCCGAACAAAGTTAAATTTCGTCTTTAAAATGAACATTTGCAAGTTTTTACCATCGAAGTAGTGCTTTTGCTTGTGAAATATATAAAAACGTCATTCAATATTCATTATGCTTTAAGCAAAATGTCAACAAGACGTCGGGCATATTAGTTTGCAGGTGCAAATAATAAGGTGATCAGGCCCAATTGGGAACATAATAAAATATCAGGAGAGGAGTGCCTGATCCAGTTCAGAAAAGGCCATCACTTATCTTTACGTACCCCAGAGCAGACATCGTTAAACTGAGCTACGAGTTTCAACAAGACTAATGTTGAAGCATTTTATAAGAACTTGTGCAATGTCAAAAGAAAGTTCAAACTTGGTCCCCAGGATATTTGAGAAATTTGTAGTACATTTTGTAAAATGACCCACTTAACCCAACCACTAGGTCCAGTTAACCCTACCAGTGGGGCTATATGGACCAAAATTTCCTTTAGATATTTTTTTTATTTCATGTAATTTAGTAAAAGATATTGTAATAGTAAAATTTCTGCCGATTCCTTACATGATAAGGTCCACTTCTAGAAAAATACACAAATAAATTCAAAATTGAAAATAAAATTAAATAAATTTAAAATGCGGTCCAGTTAACCCCAACTTCCCCTACTCACTTTTGTTTATATAACGAAATTTGACTTCGGTATATCCGTGGACCCCCAAAAATAGTACCAACAGTAAACTAACTCCAGCATTGCAAACTATTTCGTTTATGTCCACGAGTACACCAATATATGTTCCTTATCCTCAAAACATTCTGAGCTACTTGCCTATGTAACTGTTAATCAACCCACCTTCATTGTAATTTGCGAAACCTGGCTGAACGACAGCATTACTGATGGGGTAGTGAATTTACCAAATTATAAGTTATATAGAACTGATCGACTAAATCGACGGGGGGGGGGGCTGGAGGGTGGCGTGGCTATATACGTATTACCAAAGAACATATAACATGAAGAACTTCAGCCCCTAGGTTTAGCTGCGTATACCGCTAAATTACTGGTCCACCAGGATCGCAGTTTTAGGCCCTTTGTGGAATAGGTAACCAGTTAAATCTTCTCAAGGTATTCCAGAAACAAACCATTCTAAAGATTGCTTCGACTAAATCCATTAGCGGTGTTGCCAGATTTAAAACGGTGTTATCTAATTTCGTTTTCCGTCTTTAACATTGTGGCTCAAACTTGCTACTTTTATTGAAATTCGTCAGATAGATAGGAATTACAATAATTCAGAAATATGTGCTCTTTGGTATAACATACGGCGCCGTTTGTTTTGCTTGCGCTCGCATCTTTCGCAATTCTCGGATTCGGCCGTTGGCCCGCTCGATATTTAAAATTGTTTAAAGTGGACTTTGCTTATTCTATCGAATTTGTCAAAGGGAAAGCTCCTACGACACGACGCTCAATTTCAGTTTTCGAAATGGCACGGCTTCGGTATGTGCATACGCACCTTGAATGATTTATAAAAAACTTTCCCCGAACCGGCTTCGAACTCGCTACTTACCCGCCTAACGCTCGTCGAAGTATTTCTTTCTCTGTCGCTCGCGCATGCAAATCTCGTTTTCCTTTTTAGTGCCTCGGACCCGCGTACATCAGCTGCTTCTTGCTACTCAAACAAAATTGTTCGATTTCTGTCTTTCTTCTCTCTCTCTCTCTCTCTCTCTTTCCCTCTCTCTCTCCCCTTCTCTGCAGCCAAGTTCCAAGTTCTCGGAATTTGCCGGCGAGTTTCGTGTTTCATCTTGTACATAACATCAGGCCGTTTGGATTTCATGCAGTTTTCGGACCTTGGGCGCCTTCGATATATTTAGATTTGGTTTTAAACTCGTGGGTGCGAGCAGCTACTACTTCTCAGTTTATTGGTCGCCAAAGTGACTTATTGTAACGGGTACGGCTGTTTATTGTTCTCTGCGAAAATTTAATTATTTTTTTTAAACTAGAATCCCTGACTTTAAAACGGTTTTCTATTTTCTCTCTTTTGTTCGTACTCATAATTCGTTTTTTAAATCTTTTATTACGTTTTCCTGCAAAAAAACCTGTTTTTTCAGGTGGATCTTTTGCTTTTTAAATCTTTTTTGACGTTTTCCTGTTAAAGAAACTCTTTTTCCATCTGTATATTTTGTTTTTTAAATCTTTTCCTACGTTTCCCTGTAAAAGACCTCCTTTTTCATATGGATTCTTTTTTTAAAAATCTTTTCTTACGTTTTAGTTTAAAAAAACTCTTTTTTATGAATCTTTCGTTTTTTAAGTCTTTTCTTACGTTTTAGTTAAAAAAACTCTTTTTTCATATGAATCTTTTGTTTTTTAAATCTTTTCCTACGTTTTAGTAAAAACAACCGTTTTTCATATGAATCTTTTGTATGTTAAATCTTTTCTTCGTTTTAGTCTTAAAAAAACCTCTTTTCTCATATGGATTCTTTGTTTGTAAAATCTTTTCTTACGTTTTAGTTTAAGAAAACTCTTTTCATTTGGATCTTTCGTTTTTTAAATTTTTCTTACGGTTTAGTAAAAAACTCTTTTTTCATATGGATCTTTCGTTTTTTAAATTTTTTCTTACGTTTTAGTTTAAAAAAACTTTTTTATATGGATCTTTTGTTTTTTAATCTTTTATTACGTTTTAGTTTTAAATAAACTCTCTTTTCATATGGACCTTTCGTTTTTCAAATCGTGATGTAACATCGGCCAACTCGATCTGAAATTTATTTTGATCACTCGATACTCGATGCCATTAAGAAGATGTACGTGACCAATCGCCGTACGAACAGAACATTAAAGAAGGTTGAAATTATAATGCAGAACTAAAAGTAAACGAGTGCTGACTACGGCATCTAAAATAGTATATTAAAGTATGAGTGGATAACAAGGTCTTTAAAACACGCACGAGTTTTCGAGCACGACGGCGTAGCCGGAGTTCTCAAAATAGAGCAAGTGTTTTAAAGACCAGTTATCCACGAATACTTTACGCTATTTTTTATTATACCTCCAATACTGGAAATAAATTACGCACTAAAAACTTAGAAATATTTTTTGTCGTGATAAATGGAGAGGGTATATTAATATTGCTACTATAGTTACGAGAATTATTTACGTTTTTGTAGCGTCCACGTCCGTTGTTGCATTCAGTCGTTTCCTTGACAACCTTTAAAGTTCGGCGAGCTTTAATCGCCTATTTTCGCACGCTCAGGCGTGCTTTAAATGCCGATTCTGATGCAGGTATAATAAAAAACTATTTTTATTATACCGGCATCAGAATCGTCGTTTAAAGCACGCCTGAGCGTGCGAAAACAGGCGATTAAAGCTCGCCGAGCTTTAAAGGTTGTCAAGGAAACGACTGAATGCAACAACGGACGTGGACGAGACAAAAATGTAAACAATTCTCGTAACTACAGTAGCAATATTATTATGTCTTCCAGTATTGCAGGTATAATAAAAAATAGCGTAAAGTATTCGTGGATAATTGGTCTTTAAAACACTTGCTCTATTTCGAGCACTCCGGCTACGCCGTCGTGCTCGAAAACTCGCGCGTGTTTTAAAGACCTTGTTATCCACTCATACTTTAATATACTATTACATATATGTATGCGTACAGAACATCAGCCTAAAAAGTGAGCTTTAGCGTGAAAAGGTCCTCGTCCGTATTTGCTGATGATACCACCCTCACTGTTTCGCACTCAAACTATGATGCTGCAGTAGATAAATGCAATGCTACCCTCAATAGGGCTGACACATGGTTCTTATCAAATCATCTTACGTTGAACCGAGATAAAACTCACAACAGAGTATTTACCCTGCGACCAGTACCTAATAATGACTGTTCTGGCGAAAGTAATTTCTTAGGAGTACATTTTGATACTAAATTAAAATGGGATGTGCATGTTAATTATATCGCCCATAAATTGGCAAGTAACATTTTTGCTCTGCGTAGCTTATCAACATCTGTATCTCCAACAATTTTAAAAACTGCATATTTTGCACTTTGCCAGTCTCACATGTTATACGGAATTATTGTTTGGGGTCATGCTCCGTGTAGCAAAAAAATATTTACTCTACAAAGAAGAGCCATCCGAATCATAGGTGGAGTATCTTACACTGCTGACTGCAAATACCTATATCGGGAATTCAGAATACTTACATATATTTCATTATACATTTATACATGTTTATGTTATGCCAAAAGTAATTATGGAAAATTCGAATCCCATAGTGGTGCTCATACCTATGATACGAGGCACAAAGGTAACTTTTACAGTGATTTCTATAGACTGTCCAAATCACATAACGGACCTAATTATTGGGCAATCAAATTTTTTAATACTATTCCTTATAACATCAGGAGCATGCCTTTAACTAAATTCAAAAATACAATTAAACAAATATTGCTCGAAAACCCAGTCTATGATGTAAGTGAATTTTTTAAAATAAACTTTGTGTGAACCAATGGATTGACGAGGTTGACATGTGTAAATATCTCTGTACAGATAAACTGCATCAATAAATAATATTATTATTATTATTAAAAATTATTCTTGAGGAAGCGAAAGATCACAGAAAAAATGACAACGGCACACGGTGTTCCCAAGCGGTCACCCATCCAAGTACTGACCGCGCCCGACATTGCTTAACTTCGGTGCTCGGACGAGAACCGGTGCTTTCAATGTGGTATGGCCATTGTCTGTAATATTTATCATTATCCGGGCTTAAGAGGAGTTACATTGTGTTGGAGAAAAAGCGTCGCCCGATGTCGAATTACGGTTTTAAAGATGACACTTGGTAGAAATTTGTATCGGCGTTTGGAGTGGAGTTTTAAAAAAATTCTTATTTTGTTTAGCTTTATTTACTGGTAAACGGAAAGAATCAACTTAAAAATCAACCTGTAGAGGAATCATTAAAAATCTGCAAAATTTTATATTAGTGTCATTTGATTAGCGCAAAATTCCTTAAAAGAGTTATGTCAGTTTAAAAAGGAGTAAGTAGCTTTTACCGATCTTGACCTCATCATTTTGATTCCTAAGCTCATAATTAAAATCGTAATTGACCAGTATATGTCATATTTGAAATCATAATTTAAGTAATCCTGAAAATGAAGCTTGTGGTTCCAGCGTCATTGCCGCATAGGAGCAAGCCACTATGTTGCAACAATGTTAAATATTTTCTCTGAAAGCAGTTAAGACCCATTAGCAAAGATTAAATAAACAAGGCTAGGTAGAAGAGTTCCTTGTCTCAACGAATTATTGGCACCTTCTCACGAAATATTTGCTTATGCAACCCATATTACACACTTACAATTATTGCCATAAGGTTGAACCTCTTCACGTTATATGTTCTTTGGTATTACAGACTGTTAATATAAATGTAGAAGTCACCACTGAAAACTCCACCGGTAACTACGAATCACTATGTCTAAACGTCAGAGCCTACGGTCACAAATTTCTAACTTCTGTAATATATAGACCTCCAAACGCAAATTTAGAGTCTGATGAAATTATGTGGTCAACTATACAAACCTCTAGTGTAAACCACAGTCTAATCTTATTTGGTGATTTTAATTACCCTAACATCTCCTGGCCAATTCAATCTAATCATCAGGCTAGTATACAAACGTATTTCGTAATAGATACATTTACAAACTCTAACTTGCATCAACTTGTAAACCAGCTTACTCGGCTCCGAAATAACGGTATCCCTTCTGTTTTGGATCTAATCTTCACGAACATGGAAAATTTTATATCAAATATAGTAGACGATAATCCCATTGGAACAAGTGACCATATAACAATCAATGCCGAAGCACAAAATCTCGAACATTTTAAAACTGCGAGAACCACAATGATTAGGCAAACCAATTTTAATGATATAAAAGATCACTTGCATTCTATTGAATAATTTGAGAGAAACGGATAATGTAGAAACAACCTGGTCAAAGATACTGGATGTAAGTAATTTAGTTATTGAAAAATATGTACCACAGAAACGAAAGAAATCCGCTAAACACAAGCCATGGATAAATGCTGATCTACGATTAATGATCAATAAAACACGTCGCTTTTGGAATGCTTACATTGGTGACCGCTCAGACTACAACTACAGCAGATATCGTACAGTAAATAACCAAGTGACGACTGCCATACGACTTGCACGAACTGCGTATGAAGTAAATATCGTGGATAGTTGCAACAAAGCTTTTCATACGTATGTGAAATCAAAACTTATCAGCAAAGTTACTACTCCATATTTAATTAACTCCGTTGGAATAGTGAAGAAGTAGCTAATCTCTTTGCTCACCAATTTCACAAAGTTTACATTAGGGAACCAGCAGACACATTGCATAATCTACCAATAGAAACAAGATGCTCTAATTCTATTAGCAATGTTGAATTATGTAGAGGGGATAGAAAAACAGCTAAATAATTTCAACAGCCATTCCTTCCCAGGTTTAAAAGATATGCATTCACACTTCCTTAAGCAGACGTCTACAAGAATAGCGCCCTCGTTATCTATTCTTATGGCCCAATCCATGGCTACAGCAACCTTACCAAATGACTGGAAAATGGCAACAGTGGTCCCTATTTACCAAAAGGGAAATAAATTACAACTGGAAAATTACCGTCCAATAAGTCTGACATCCATTGTGGGGAAGCTAATGGAAAGGATTATAGTTAACAAGATTGCAGAGTTTTTACTGACTAATTCAATTATCAACAACAATCAGCATGCATTTATTCCGGGGCGTGCAGTAGTAACTATCTTACTTTCATCGATAAATGACTGGACTAAAAGTTTAAATAAAAACAAACCGGTTGATATTATTTATCTAGACTTTGAGAAGGCCTTTGATAGAGTACCGCTAAGAAGACTGATTTATAAATTAGAACATTACGCAATAAGAGGGCGGATTAATAATCAATATTCTTGTGAAAAAGATGTGCTTAGTGGGGTTCCACAAAGATCAGTGTTGGGGCCAGTATTATTCATAATATATATAAGTGATCTTTTGGATAGCATTGTGTTGTTACACCGATGACACCAAATTTTACAATAATCTGAACACTAATTATCAACAAATACAAGATGACCTTTCTGCTACTGATAACTGGTGTAAGAGCTGGCTTTTAAGTCTTAATAAATCTAAGTGCACGGTTCTTCATTTAGGTGCCAATAACCCACACAGATTATATACGCAGTTGATGGTATTCTTCTACAACCTGTTTGTTCGCAATTGGATCTTGGTATTACCATAACGGAGGATCTTAAATGGGAAGCACATATAATTAACATCACCAAGAAAGCTAACAGTTTAATATTTTTAATAAGGAAATCATTTATCAACATTTCGCCGCAATTACTTAAGAATACCTTTACCACTTACGTTAGACCAATTTTAGAATTTGGAGTAATAATCTGGTCTCCTTACTTTCTAAAAGATATTAAACTTTTGGAGAATGTGCAACGCAGATTCACTAAAATGCCCAACGCACTGAAAAGCATGTCTTACGACAATATATTGCAACAATTAAACCTAACCACACTCTAAAACAGGCGTTTACGCTGTAACGTTTCGCCCTGAAATTAAATCCTAGAAATACTTAAAAAGTATTTAAATTTAATTTAGCGCGCTTTTCAAACGTTGCGGATCTAGCCGAAGATAAGGACGATCGGCACTCGATGCTGCGAAGTACGGTAAGGCGGTGCGGTGCGCAAGTGAATCTCCCCCAATCTCCTCCAATCGTCACCAGAAGCAGAAGATAAGAAGCCCCGATGCTATATATAAAGAAATCGACCAGCTGCCGCTGACCTGAGCAGCGAGCGAAGCACATCTAGCCGAGCCATCCAATCAGATAAGTGAAAGTTCAGCGGTCCGGAGAGTCCAGGGCATTAGCCGGTTGGTTCTCCGGGCGCGCACATAAAAAGAATATCTAACAGACGTTCATCGAGTGCCATGTCCGCCACCCAGGACCTCATCAGCATTGTACCCACGACGGAGGACGATCCACAGCGGGCAGTTCACCAGCAGTCCCGCTCTAAGCCGGATGCAGAGGCCAGAGCAACTGCTAGCACCGTTCGAGGTGCTAAACGCCAGAAGACGGGCAGCTCCACCAGCAGCTCCAGTAGCGACGAAAGCGACATGGAGGTTGACAATCCTGCAGCCCCACTAAGCTATAGCGAGGCAGCAAAGCAACCGGCAACGGACGGCGCACCAGCTCCTCCCGCACCAAAAGCTAAACAGAAGGTGCCACCTATCATTGTGGACAGGATGGAAAATTTTCTGGAGCATGCCAGAGCCCTAAAAAACGCTCTCCAGAAGCCGGTTGACATCAGAGCGGCAGGACGAGGAATTCGCATTTACGCAGAGGGACCTTCGGGATTCAGAATTATCCAGCACTACTTGAAACAATCGCAAGTAGAATTCCACACCTACACGCTCCCAACGGAAAGGGAAATCAAGGTAACAATCAAAGGATTGGCATCCAGCATCAAGCCCGAGGATATATCCGAGGAACTGACTGACATGGGTCACACGGTAACTTACGTCAAAAAGTTACAAGGCAAAGGGCGGCAATATTCAAATACTTTCCTCGTGTGCCTGAAGAACATGCCCAACACCAGATCCATCTACGGCATCACCGAGCTTCTATTCTGTAGGAAAGTCAAAGAGCGTCATCCCACAGTGCTTCTCGTGCCAACGATTTGGCCACTCGAGTCTCAACTGTGGCTTTGCACTGCGCTGTGTTCGATGCGCTAAAAGTCACTACGCTAAGGACTGCAAAAAACGACTGTAAGAACAGCCAACGTGCGTAAACTGCACAGGCGCGCACCCTGCTAACTACCGGAAGTGCCCAGCCTATCAAGCAGAGCTGAGAAAAAAGGAACCCGTCAGGGGCCCACTACTAGACGATCTCACACTCACTGCCCCGCCGGAAGAAGACGACGGCTTCCAATTACAAGGCAGAAGGCGAAACAAGCAATGTGCACCAGCAATCACGTCAAGCGGCTCCGCACCCGCCACCAGGGTAACGGAAACCGTCATAGCTCAAATCCACGCAGCTATGACGCCCCCTGCCGCCACCGATGTCGCTACTACTTCCAAGAGCATTGCCGATCCCACAGCTGCCGCTAAAACTGCTGCCGCGTCCAAACCTGCTGCCGCTCCTGTGCTTGCTGCCGCTCCTAAGTCTGCCGCCGCCCCCAAAGTAACGGCTACCCCCAAGCGAGATGCCACAAAAACTGCCGCATTCAAAGCTGCCATCGCCACCAAACCTGCTGCCAGGAATCACAAAGCAGCCTTTGCCGGCAGACCAACGACAGAGGGCTGCATCTCAGTTCTGGGATTTTCCATCCACCTGGAGAGACTGGTCCAGTGGATTAACAAAATCATAGAAGCCTACCAGGAAGGAAGACCGATCATCGGGCTGCTGCTAGCAGCAATAAGTAAAGTGTTTGTGCAATAACTCAATGAATAATACACCAATACCCAAAAAGCTAACCGTCATCCACTGGAACGCCAACGGCATCCAGAAGAAGAAACAGGAACTTAAAAACTTTCTGAAAATATTCAACGTGGACGTAGCGCTGTTGAATGCAACGCATCTGGTAGCAAAAGATGCATTAAACTTTGCCAACTACGAGACCTACCGCACGGACATGCCTCAAATACCAAGAGTTCCAACCAAAGGCGGCACCGCGATCCTGGTAAAAAACAATATCGTCCAACAACAAACAACACTACAACAAAGCGACCTGGAGGCTACGGGCGTGCAAATAAGAGTATCCGGCAGAGACCTCAGGCTGATATCAACCTATCGGAGACCGAGCAGGCCCCTAGCGAAGCAAAATCTTGACGATTTCATGTCACACAATCTTCCGACACTGCTAGCAGGGGACCTGAACGCCAAGCATCAGGCATGGGGCTCCCGAATCACCAACACTGAAGGACGGAAGTTATTTAATCACGCAGCCGGAAAAACCTACGAGATCGTTGGCCCAGGATCACCAACACACATCTCTGATAACCATCGAAACCAACCTGATGTGCTCGATATCATCCTGGTAAAAGATTTGCCGTTCCACTATGCATTGGAAACCATGGAAGACCTAAGCTCGGACCACCTACCACTCCTAATCACAGTGGAAGCAGATCCGAGGCAAACGCGGCCCCGGCGTACAACTCGACGCGTCACCAACTGGCGTCGGTACAACGAGCATCTACAACGCAAAGTAAAAAACGGCAATCCCAACATCGCCACGCCCAACGACATCGACCACTGCGTAGAACGCCTAACAAAGCACATAACCGAGGCTTTCGAGGACGCAACGCAGACCCTGGACTGCAATCACGGGACGCCACAACTGCCGCAATATCTCAAAGCAGCTATCAGGGAAAAAAGGAAGTTGGTGTGAAGATGGCAACTCACGAGGGACCCCGCCATCAAACGCCAGCTTAACAACAAGCAGGAATCCCTGAAAGTGGCTCTCAGGGAGTTCTACGACGAGGGCTGGAACCAACACGTGAGCGACACCCTGCAGCGTGCAGGCAATGCTTACCGGCTGAACAGGGAGCTAAAGAGAAAGGACGGTTCCCCGTGTCCTATCCAAGGTCCAAACGGACCTACCTATGATCCACACGACAAAGCTGACATTTTCGCCACCACTCTCCAGAACAACTTTACGCCCAATGACGCCACCGATGAACAACACGCACGCAGGATCAGCAACCGGTTGGAAACGCTGTTAGCCACCGTCCCAGACGAACACATCTCATTTGTTCCGCCGAGCGAGGTGAAAGACGTCATACTGCGCCAAAGTCGTCACAAAGCCCCAGGCATAGACGGGATATCACATGCCGCATTACAAAACATCCCGAAGGCGACGCTGGCGTTCATCACTAGGCTATTCAATGGGATCATCACGCATCGGCACTTTCCTGGCTCATGGAAGCATGCCATTATTATCATGCTGCCCAAGCCAGGAAAGCGAAGGACGGAGCCTAACAATTACAGGCTCATATCACTGCTGCCAGCGCTCGCTAAAGTCTTTGAGAGGATTCTGCTGAAGCGCATCAGCTCCCACCTCCACTTCCGTCCTGAACAGTTTGGGTTCAGGGAAGAACACTCCACGACGCTGCAACTCGTCAAAGTTATCGATGACATCGCGGAAAACTTTAATCGAGGCGAAACCACCGTCGCTGTATTTCTGGACACCGAAAAAGCGTTCGATAAGGTGTGGATCTAGGGGCTCCTTGTGAAGCTTGCAGACGACCAAGGACTTCCAACGGCTTACACCCAGCTCCTGAACAGTTATCTAACAAACAGGAGCTTCGTGGTCAGAATAGAAGACAAGCTGTCACGAGTAACACCGATGGTAGCAGGGGTCCCCCCAGGGAGGATGCCTTTCGCCCGCACTTTTCAACGCGTATATTAACGACATTTCCTGTGCACGTGACGTCAAATGCGCAATATACGCGGACGATGTTATGCTGTACAGCAAGTCAAGGGTGCCAGGAGCAGCGACCAGGATGATGCAGCGTCAACTCGACCAGCTTCCAGACTGGTACGGGAGATGGCGCCTAAAACTAAACGCCGCCAAGACCGAAGCCATCGCCTTCTCAAGAAGGCAATCAACCAGTATTACAAAGGTCCAGGTACAACAACGGGACATACCTTGGAGCAACTCCGTCAAGTACCTAGGGGTGACCATAGACCACCAACTCACGTTTGCGAAGCATGCAGACAACACCATCACCAAGGCTCGCAAGGCAAGATCGATGCTCTATCCGATCCTTGCATGTCACAAGGGCCTCCCTCTGCAAACCCGGCTGAATACATATCGGCAGTACATCAGGCCAATCATGACAATTGCAGCCCCAGCTTGGATGACGTACCTATCAGCCACCAATAGGAGACGCCTGGAAAGTATGCAATCGGCCACCCTCAGGAAACTAACCGGGGCTCCATGGTTCATCAGGAACGAAAACATAGCGAACGACCTCGGCATGGATTCAATACTGAGCTACGTCCAGGTCATTTCCGAGAAATTCTTCAGCAGCATTGATCAATCCGACCTGCCAGCGATCCGTGCGATCGCCCCAGTTGCTGGAACACAGCAACAGAAAAAGAAACGTCCAAGACGTATCTTGACCGACACATAACGACCGGGCCTTAAAAGCCAAACACCAGTAAGCAGTAAAAGCCCAACGGCTAAAGATGTTTCAGCACAGGGACCCTGAGAAGGTCCAGCCCGACAAAGCGAAGCTGCCGCTCTCTCTGACACGTCTTCATCCGATAAGAAGATACCTAACCTGACCCGTTATCTCATCTGGCTACACTTCGTATCGCCATTTCGACGTTACGAATTGTTTGTGAGATTGAGATAATTCTTATCCGCTACGAAAACCCGCATTAATCGTCACTCTGTCATGTCAGCAAAATTCTGGTTAGCAGTGGGACTGAAATATTCCAGGATTCAACATTCGATGTTGTAATCCTGAAGTATTTTCTACATTACGCATCTTTGGCCCGAAATCCTGCATGCAAAATATTCCTACATTCCTGTTATCTGCGAAAGCCCATTTTATTCGCAGTGTATAAAGGCCGACAGATCAATCGATCTCCGCGAAAACTAAATTTGTGTGATTCACAGTAAACGCCCAGCTCGAAGCCGCCGCCAGATTTGCGAATCCCGAGGACAACGCTCTCATTCCGAGAAGTCAAATTTGGCGTAAACAATAGCTGAAGCAACGACCCCAAGGCAGCTGGACTTTTATCGCGCTAGCCAGGCTCGCCGATAGCGCGTATCACCCTGCCCGCCGAGGATTGGAAATAGCCTACGCACCTGGAATCCGTGGGCTACTGTCCGCCCGCTACGTTCACCTAAAGTAGTCCTCGACTCCTGGATGAACATCCGGCACTCAATATTCAAAGCAAGCTCTAGGTAAAACTGGCAATATAAGTTAATCCACCGAGTTCGCAAAAGAAAACATTTCCTAACGAAATTTCGAGCCTTCGGCCCCGATCGAGTCCGAGCGGAGTCTACTCGCAGATCGCCGCAGAAGGTGCCGCTTACATTTCCTTCGAAGATCGGCGACCCCAGGGGGCGTGACCTTCTCCGCAGAGGAGGCTTTTGGGCTGCCTACGCCAAAGACGAAAATTGCGACGAGGAGTAACCAGGAAATTGCATTTTTGTATTTTGTAATATACATTTCATTTATTATTATTTGTAACATATTTGAACACATTATATTGATTTATTACTAACGCACTGTTGTTGCTGAATTGATTTATACTCGAGTGCATCAAACCCTCTTCGGCAGTGAGTTATCTGGCGGCTAAATTTCAAATACCCTTATAAGAAGGGTGTAGTATTACAACGCGGGGAGTTAATAGATAATTTTAAAATATTAAGTGGTGCTTATAAATTAGCCCAGTCAAATGTTACACAAAAAATGCATGAACTAACATTAAATGGGGTATTAATAATTTTTGTAGTGGTGTTTCGGACCATTCCAGATTTGTAACCCTCAGAAACCTGTGCTCGCTGAATGGCGGTCGAAAAACAGTGATTCTTTGGACTTTTTTCGATTTTTTGACAAGATCTCCTAAACTATGCGTTTCTTACAAACAATATTCTATAGCTTTCTTAAAGTAAATTAAATTTCCTACAAAATAAGATCAAAATAGTTTTTGTAAGTTATATAGTTACCGAGGTACGGCTTTTCAAAGATTGGCTTTTTTTTTCAAAACTATCAGGGATACAATGACCAGCCTTAGCTCAAACTAATAGCTATTTAAGTAACAAGGAATGTAAGGACCTATTAACATTTGAGGTAGGCAAGTACAAGCCAAGACGAAGTCGCGGCTTGTTGCTTGCCGAAAATGTTAATAGGCGATACATTCCGAGTTATCTTATTATATTTTTCCCGCTGCTTATCGATTTTATTCTAGATTTTTTTAAAAATCGTTTGGTTTGTCACCTGTCACCAGGATTAGTTTTCGTGAGTCGTGTTATCTGTGAGTGTCACATGTCACATAAACACTTGCAATTTATAAACAAAACGTCTAAATCTGCATCTTGCTTTGCTAATTTTATTATCCTAGGAACTTAATAATAATATTAAGTTTCGTTGTCAAGAAATAGCGGCAAACAAATATAATCACCGACGTACACGTTTTGTTACTAAGGCTGTATCACTGACTTACATGATCAGCAGCAGGAAAAGCTTATTAAATTCCCTACAACTTTTATGCTTTTGGTTTTTCTGTAGGACGTGGAATTTTGCCGGTATCGCAACTCCAAACATGAAGAAAACTTAAAATTTTCACTTTTTGGAAAAAAAGTCAATCTTTGAAAAGCCGTATCTCGTGAACTATACAACTCACAAAAACTATTTTGATCTTATTTTGTAGTAAATTTAATTTTCTTTAAAAAAGATGTAAAAGATTTTTTTCAACAAACGCAGAGTTTAGGAGATCTTGTCAAAAAACCGAGAAAAGTCCGAAAAAGTCGCTGTTTTTCGACCGCCATTCAGCGAGCACAGGTTTCTAAGGGTTGCAAATCTGGATTTGTAGTCCCAGTAATGGTCCAAAACACCCCTCCAAAAATTATTAATACCCCATTTAATGTAAGTTCAGATGTAACATTTGACTGGGCTAAATGTGACAATCTCAAGCGCTTATTTACACTGAGCACAAATGTAGCGACTAGAGGACATTCTATAAAGTTATTAAAAGAGTCGTTTAAGAAACTGCCTAGGCAATATTTCTTTAGTGTGCGGATTTGTAAGCATTGGAACACCTTAACAGACACTACAGTGACTAGTACTAATATTAATAAATTTAAAAATAATTTGGACAGTGAAGTGCAGCAACTGAGTTTAATTAATAGATATACTACGCATACCACTACTTTATGAATATTTGTATTTCAATGTAACTTCTGTTTTATCTTTTTGTTTAATATTTAGTTTACACGTTAATATGTATGTACTGAATATCGTAATTGTAGTAGGGACATAATCGGCTACGCTGCCTGTCCTGAATGATAATAATAATAATATTAATATATTGTAATTCATAATTCAGTTTAGCTTATAGCGGTTTTATTCTTACTTATATCAAAAATTAATCAACTGTAAGCAGAGCTTGGCAGTAATTAATTAATTTGTAATTGAATTACTAATTAAATTCCTTTTTCTCGATTTGTCTTGGAATTAAATTACTTTTTAAAATACGGTCATTGCCATTTTTGTTAAAAAGTGACAACTACTTTTTAAAAGTAATTAATTACTACAAGTACATTCAATTATTTAATTGAGTAATTAAATTACTTTACAAGCATTTTAATTATTTGTGGTAATTTAAATTACTCGTATCAACTAAGTTACTTGCTGGTAATTCAATTACTAAAATACTGACCTCTATTGGGTATTTGTTAAGTAAACACATGTAATTTTTAGTTATAGTGGTGTTGTAGATACATACATACATAATATGTAACCCTTATACCGTTTACACAGTGTTATATATAATGTAAACATTTTGTTGACAACTGACACTAGAGTCCCTCTATATTTATCTAACTATATACAGGGTCTCTAACTGACACTACCGTGGCTATATAAGGACAGTGTGGTCAATTTTGGTCCTGTTTCTGATTGGTTGTTTTAAAATCCGCCATTAAGAGTCGTTTTTCGAAATCACACATAGTCACACAGAATTGCTTCAAGTCCTTTATTATTGAAAGTAGCCCCAATATGAAGTGGAATGAAATAATCCTCATAAAATTCTACAGTGTTATGTGTAAGCGAATGTCGAATTTTCGTTTGCATAAGTACTAAATGTCAACGAGTTAAAGTAAAATGCTTTTTACGAAGATTGCGCATTAGTCCAAATCAAAAGCTATAATAAACTATATAAATGTCTTAATACCAAAGATTATTGCATCAAATTAAAGAGAATTTATGAGCTACGTAATACTGAATATTCTATTGCTCTAAATTAACTGGTGGAATAAATACCACGTTTTGATTATGAATATAAAAAAATAATTTTTTGTTGAGTTTTTGTACGTAATCTCTGTGTCGATGAAAGCAAAATGTTATCAATTTTCGTGCATCGTGTATGGTTGTAATACATTATTTTTAATAAACCATTTGTTTGTTCATTACTTTTACTGAACATTTATTATCTTACATAACATATATTAGTTTTACTTCACGCTTATTATTTCTGCTCAGCAAATGTACTGTGCGTTTAATTTGTTGCCATTAATTATTTAATAAAAAATAATTTACTGAACAAGATTACTACTTCGACAATTTAACTTAAATGCAGAAACTTTATTGACCAAGGCAGTAGGCCTTACGACGGCTAAATAAATACGAAATTTCCAAAGCCACTAGAATGATACTAGTGAGGCCCTAATGAAGGTGTTTTCTATAATAAATTTTTTCTACCCACTGTATAGAAAGTCGCCTTTTGCGCCCTAGTCTTAGGAAAAAAAACAGTCAATTTCCAACCAGCGGGAGCCAATTTTTATTAATTCAAGGCGGGAGCCAATATTTTTTTGCTCCCGCATGTGTTTGTCACCATGGATATCACACCACATTTATGTTTACGCCCAGATTATTTAGAGAGTGCTTCTAAATAATTTACGCATAAATTTACTAGTAAATTTCTTATACAATTTTCTGTTTGCAACGTGCAAACATTTTTAAAATAATTTATGAAAAAATTTACTCGTATATTTTCGCATAATCGTGTCATACCAGCTTAAAATGTCAATAACTGACGTTTGAAAAAAAAAACGGGATTTTCGTTTTAAATCTTCCTGCAATGTGAAAAAATAGTATATGCAACTCGGAGAGACTGCTATTTTTCTTCAGTGCAATTTCTCTCCCTCATTGCATAACCTACTATGTATTATCTACTTTGATGTCACAATGTGGTTATTATAACACCGAAAGCAGTGCTAAAAGGTGGCGCAAAATTCCTCACTCGATTTCCTAAGGCAGTAACTTTATTTGTAAATAAAAAGAATTGGTTCTGTTGGTTGATTATGTTTATTTAGACGTTTAATTTTTTTTTCATTAAGTCTCAAAGACAATATCGGTCAAGTGGACACCGCCAGAGTTGATGAAAGTTCGGGCTCGTTTCACAGCATTTTTCATAACTTTTCTAAAAACTTCTAGCGATAAATTCTCCACTTCTAGTCAGCTGTTTTCTTTTAAGGCCGCCAAGGTCTGCGGCTTGTTCGTATAGACCCGTGACTTCAGAAAACCCCAAAGAAAGAAGTCTGGAACGGTCAAATCGGGCGATCTTACGGGCCAGTGCAGATCTCCAAAACGAGAGATGAAGCGGTCGGGAAAAGCTTCCTTCAGAATATCCACTGTCGTTCATGCTGTGTGTGCGGTTGCACTTATAAGAGAACATCTTTAAGTCTTTCACCAAAATTTGCTGTAAAGACCGTCTACCGATGCCCAAGTGATTGGCCCGTCGTCTGGTGGATGTTTGAGGGTTCTCTTGGACATCTGCAGCCACAGCAGCGATATTCTCGACCGAACGGCTACTCCGGGGCCGGCCACGTCTGAAACTGTCCCGTATTGAGCCAGTCTCCTCGAGGCGACTGGCTAAACGCCACAGTGTTTGCACATTTGATGCCACACGACCAGGGAATCGACAACAAATTTCACGTGGAGCCAAAGGCACTGACCGATTATTTGTCAAAAACATTGACACAAATTATTTCGAGTTTTTGAGGAGTATAGCTATCCATGGTTTGTCTATGTGTATTCTGCCTCTGTTTGCTTCACGAATGTCAAAGTCGCAATGACATAAGATGCCATTTGCAAAAATGAGAGCATGTTCCGATAGGGTGATTACTTTTGCGCCACCTGTTATAATAGAGTCCATTATAACACTGTTTTTGGTAACTATTTGTATTATAAGATTGGTGATATTTGCTTTCACATGCTCATAACACGACAAACGTCAGATGTCAATTACATAACTACAATCCCTGAACTCTATTTATTAAATTTATTCTAATCAAATATCACTTAAACTAAAGGTACTTTTTAACGAATTAATAAAAACCACAATTATTGTTCTATTTGAACAGCACAAACCAAAAACCTTGCAGCAAATTTATACTAATTCAAATATCAGGACATGGCCAGCTTCATTCATACCCGCTGACGCGTGGTCGCGGAAGGAGATGAAGCTGGCTATGGTCAGATTAGCGAAATTGATACTTGTCCAATAGATGGCGACTGTCAAATTTCACTTGACAATGTCGCCATCATTACTCTCAAAAATCCCTAGATTGCAATACAATATTTTTAGTATCCGAAATTTATAAAACCAGCAACTCAAAGTAGGTAAGATAGTATATTATTGTAAAGGAAACACTGTCTTCCTCATAAAATTAACATATATTTGACATTAGGTGAGGTGTTAGCTCTTTGGTTTTTTCCCCGTATTTTTCTAAGCTTTATCTTTTAGCCTGAAGATGGTTTAATACATAAGCCGAAACATGTAGCGCATGTAAAATATATGTTAATTTTATGAGGAAGACAGTGTTTCCTTTACAATAATTTACTGAATCACCTCATTGTGAGAATGGACCAGATCCTGAATTTTTAAGATAGTATATGTCAGAGCTTAGGAGTAGTTCAGGGCGTAACCACTTCGATTTTACACATTAAGTCCGATAAGCACAGTTTATTGGTTGAAAACTAAAATAACCAATAAATAGCCCGCAGTGGCGAAATGAACATAACTAATAATAAGGGTTGGAACGGTAATGGGCCGGCGCCCGCACCTTCGTCCAACACCTTTGCTTTTCTATACAAGAATGCCTTGATCTCGGCAACGTTACTCATTCCCATATTGTTTGGGTCTTGCAGGCGCCGTTCCATTCTATAGGAAATTACCTATCGCGTTCCTTCTGTGAACTCATAAACAAAACAGTTCAAACGAAACATAACTAGAAAACATAACTCATAGGTGGAGACATTAGTCCAAATATCTTCGGCGCCGACATATATTATACTCGTTTCATAAGAGGCATTGTAGCACTTGTTCCCCGTCGTGCCCCCAACCCACGCTTGCTACAATGGTCCCCCTCATGAAACTTGTATAATAATATACTATTATCTACTCCAGTGGGATAAGTAAAACAATACGTCACTCATTTGACATTAGGTATTTCAGTTAGGTAATAAAGCTCATTATACCACTCAGTTATGTAATGGTTTCATTACGCAACTCAGTTGCGTAATGACTTCATTATGTAACTGAAATAGTGTCAAATGAATGACATAATGACATTTGCCTACTAAAATATTTTTGAAAATGACAGATCTGACATTTCTCTTAATGCACTTTTCTCAATTTTAGGCAGTCGTAGATAAAATTTTGTACAATACATGTGTGATAATGCATCATTAATATACGTGTGTGCTTACATAACTCGTGCTACGCACTCGTTTGTAACTTACACACACGTATATTAATGATGCTGTTATCCCACTTGTATAGTAAATAACTATTATCTACTTTGATGTCACAATATGGTTATTATAACACCGAAAACAGTGCTACAATGGAGTCCATTATAGCACTGTTTTGGCAACTATTTCTTTTATAAGATTGGTGATATTTGCTTTCATATGCTCATAACAAGACAAACGTCATATGTCGAATACATCACCACAATATCGGAACTGTATTTATTAAATCAAAAACGGATTCCGTTGGCTCGGCTGGAAAAAATGTGTTTTGGAAGATTACGTGCGAGTTATTCAGTATCATAAGTGTTTGGCTTTTAGCCACATTGCAAATGAATGTGAATCCAAACATGTATGTTTAAATTGTTCTGGGGATCATCTTTCCAAAATCTGTAATGCAAATGAAAAAATATGCATAAATTGTGTCAGATATAATGCTAAGCATGCCTCCACCATATGTACAAAGCATTGTACCAATGATAAAACATGTCCTATTAGAGTAAATTTTACTTTAAATTTGGGCAGAATTAACTCTGAACAGTCACACTCGGAATTTTGTAAAAATTGGTAACTTAATGCTCAATCAATGCTTTCAAAATTTGACGCTTTGGTGGATGTTATAATTTTTGAAAAATTTGATATTATAGGGATATCTGAAACGTGGCTGGGAGCTAACATTCCATCAGATGTAGTCAATATTGACAATTTTAATTTTTATCGTAACGATCGTGATCATCGAGGTGGGGACGTGGGCGTGTATGTTAAATCTGGTTATAATATAAAAGTTCTTGACATTGATTTAAATATTGGAGGTTCTACTGAATTTATGTGGATGGAAATCACAATAAACAGACATGCTATCGCTTTATGCATATTTTATCGTCCACCCTTTCAGAGTACTGTCGAATGAGCAACGGCTTTTAATAAAATGTTGCCTGAATTACTCAGTAAATATAATAACATATTATGTTAGGTGATATCAATATAGATTTGCTTGTACATCCAAATAACTCTGTGACGGTCTGCCTTGAATAGCTGGGGTTTAGTCAAATTGTCACAGAGCCAACTAGAGTTACAGAGAATATATCGACTTTGATCGATCCCATATTTACGTATTCGAATATCTTAAAAGATTGTATAATTCAGGAAGTGAGGAATGTATCAGATCATAGCCTTATTTTCTGTCTGATGGAGGTAACACTTTAAAAATAAACAGAAATATGTAACTTTCCGTGATTTTAAAGGGTTTCATGAAAATTTATTTTGATTAGATGTCCAGGCATCAAATTTAAATAACATTTACTATATCAACGATATTGAGGGAAAAGTGCGGTATCTTACAGATACAATAATTGACAATTTCAATATCTATGCTACAATAAAAACAGTCTGGGTAAACAAACCACCTGCGCCTTGGTTATCTTTTGCTTTAAAAGAAATCTTAAAATAGAAAAAGTGAGCTCTTACAAATTATAAACGAGACAAAAAAGGTGAAAATTGGGAATATTATAAAAATATTAGGAACTATGCACTGACCTCAATCAGGAGGGAAAAGGCAGCGTATTTGGCATATCTTGAGCTGCAGAATGATTTTAAAAAAATGTGGCAAACACTTAAAAAAATGAAAATAAGTTCAAAAACTAAAACCCAATTACTTAATAACACTACAAACAATTATTTTTCTTGTTTTTGATCCAGGCAATATACCTTTAAATGTCATAAACCGCCACTACACTCGCAATAAATTTAATCCTGATATAAATTTCTCATTAAGTGTTGTAAATATTGATGAAATTTCTGCAGCTATTTATGAACTAAAATCTAATGCGAAGTAGTGATGGGCATAACCGGATAATTTTCATAACCGAATTATTTGAATTCGAATGATATTAATAACAGAATGATTATTTGAATAAATTTTGGCTCTCGATTCGTTTCGATTAAGTCAGCCGGTTGGCGGTTCACCGTCATCTGCATCGACATCGGTTCACCGTCATCTGCATCGACATCGTAACTTGCAGATAGCAGAGGAACCAAAACATAATATGTACGGTCGGCGCCTTAGAAATCGGGACACGTAATATGTTCTTCTAGTCTTTGGTGTATTCTTGCTCCGGTTACTTTATTAATGTGAGATGGCATTTCATAATTGACAAACAATAAACTATCTGACGTAACTATTAAAACCATAATAACAGTAAAAACCCAGTTTATACACTTAAAATATGCATGCAAAATATATCATAATAGTGTGTAGTGCCCGATTTCTAAGGCGCCGCGCCGACCGTACATTATGTTGTATGTATTGGAAATTAAGAGGTATTTATTAAGAAGTGAAGAAAAAAAGAAATATGCGGGATTGCTTGCTAATCGCAATAAAAACAGTTGTAAAACGTTTATCTTTATCGATCGGGCGGGTTAAAGGCGCCGCCTCTTATTGTGAACCTTTGGAGATGTGAGCAAATAAAAAATTGTTTTATAGCTTGATGTGTTTGCAGTTTTTAGGCGTTCAGGTTTCAGGTCCCCAGAATTTAATAATTTGATATTTTTTATGACAGGAGGTAGGTACGCGATAACCAAATGGTGTTTTCAGTACAACCTGATTTGTTTATTAGTTATGACGTATTTATATTTAGAGAATTTTTAGCACTGCGTAGGTCGCTGAGATATGGCACGTAGTACCTTTGAATAGAGGTTTTATATTCAAAGCGTAGTACGTATCAGCATGAGGTTATTTTGCATTCGAATACTTGGAACGAAAACCGAGTTACATAGGTTATTTCAATAACCGGATAACCGGTTATTTTTCATTCGAATAAGCCCATCACTGATGCGAAGGGTATTGATGGCATTAGTCTGTCAATGCTGAAGATCAGCTTGCCAATTGTTCTTCTCCACTTAACTCACATTTCAATATATGTCCAGGTCTTTTTCCTAAATTGTGGAGGCAAGCTATTGTGATTCCTGTACCGAAGAAAAGCAAACCAGAGGAATTATCCGACCTAAGACTCATCAGTTTGCTTCGAATCCTATCTAAGGTCCTTGAAAAGGTTGTTTATAAACAGTTGATATTTTACGCAGACTCGCATAAAATTATCCCTTATTGTCAGTTAGGTTTTAGGAAGCTACATAGCACAACAGCACTGCTTAATATGACTGATAACATTTTGAGACAGTTGAATAAAAAAAATTGTGTGGATTTGGTTACCTTAGACTATTCAAAAGCATTTGATAGGATAAACCATACGTTAATGTATTGTAAGCTTAAATATATAGGTTTTGATGAAGCAACTCTTCAAGTTTTTAAAAACTACCTATATATCCGTTCTCAGTGTGTCTTATTTAATAATACAAAATCAGAAATATGTAACAGATCGTCAGGTGTTCCGCAAGGAGCCCCATTAGGCCCTCTCCTATACCTACATTACACATCAGACTTACCACTTACAATATCCACTTCGGAGGTGCAGACTTATGCAGATGACATCCAATTAATTAATCTTTTCCATCGGAGATAATGTGCCTGAAGCCGAATACAATCTAAACAGGGGGAAACTAGAGGAATTCTCTAATAATCACAACCTAAATTTAAATCCAAAAAAATCAAATGTACTTCTATTTTGCACCGATAACTGAAAAACTGAAATCAAATCAGATCTTAAAATAAAAATGGGAGGAGTGACTGTAAATTATTCAGATGAGGTAAGGATACTGGGAGTAATAATTGATGACAATTTACGATTTAAAAGTCATGTGACTAACCTCACACAACGGGCGTATTTTCATTTAAGAATGCTTTATGCAAGCAAAGTTATTCTAAATTTTAAGACAAGGAAAAAGCTTTGTGAAATGCTGGTTCCGACTATTTTTAATTATCGTAATGTCGTTTATTATCCTTGTTTGAACTCCACTTGCAAAAATAGAATCCAAGTTGTTCAAAATCATTGTGTACGTTTCATATTTTTATATTCGTCTTAAATGGCTAAGCCTGACGAACATTGTTATTTATCATTATTCTATTTTGATCCGCAAACTGCTACAGACGTCTACCCCTCGGTATCTTTGTGACAAGCCTATTTTTAGAAATAATATTCATCAACGACAACTAAGAGTTATTCGAATTATCACGATTCCGTTTCTTTATATCTCAAATAAATCAATAATTATTTTAAAAAAATATATAAGTATTCTCCTTCAAGACAATATGTGAAGGGCTAATGGCTGTGTTATAGTCGTATATCTGTCAAAATGTTACACCTACATATATGTAATCAGTTTAGAAGATTAAGTTTAAAAATAGCTTTAGCTAAACTTTGCCTTCTAAACTGAAAATGTTCGAATACGTGTGTTTGTATATGTATTTGGAAATAAAGACGATTTTATTTGATTATAAGATGCCTCTAACAAGTATTACAGAAAGTAGTGTTGTCTATAAATTTTTGTTTAAAATTTTTAAAATTGATAATGAAAAAGTTATAGCTACACCAAGTTACTTTTTCCTCACCATATATATACTTATGGCAGTTGTCATATATCTTTGCTCGCAGCTAGAGGTCTTGTCATATCTCAGCTACCACAAATGCGCAGTGGAGCAAGGGAGAAAACTGTAGAGCGAGACGCCCAAATGGTGTTTTCAGAACAACGTAAAAACATCAGGCTAGCTTGCAGGAGCGAAATTTAAAATAGGTTGTGTTAATATTTCGTGTTTATTTGATAAAACTGTTTTTTATAATAAACAGTAATATAAGTAGATAAAGAACGCAAAAACTAACTTATAAGCAGGAAAATAGCAAACGATATCAAACGTAGAAAAATCGCAACTATATTTTCAGGTTGGTCTGTAGCCTTGCTCATGACGTATTTACAGAATTTCGATCACTGCGCAGGGTCGCTGAGATATGGCAAGCACTCTACACGTTGCAAGCCAAATTGTGATATATACAAATTCTCAGCTCCACTTGAGGTGCCAAATGGTAATATCTCTCTTTCTCAGATAGATATCACCAATAATATTAAATAAATACATACCCTTTTGCTTATTAATACGAAGTATTATCAAGTATAGTTTCTTAAATACTTACCTTACTCCTTATTGAATAAAATTAAATCGACATTTCTTAGATCTGAAATGTGACATTTTGAATTATGTCATGTGATTCTTATTAAAAATACCTCGGCTAGACAGTTATTAAGCATTGAGACTCTCTTTATTTCTCAGCTGAATGAGTTAATGTTCAACTAATAAGTCATATTATTGTTGAAGACTAAATTATTCTAAAATACTAATAAATTGACTTATTTAGTCAAATACACTCTTTAGTACATCAAATGGAAACTAATTACTCAGTCAGTTAGTACTACTTGAAAGATCGGCCTGACATTACAATAAATCAAATAGATGTTGTCAAATTTTTTAATCAAATGTTTTAAATGTTCCAAACTTGATTTTAAAATTAATTATAAATAAACTAATCCAAAATATGTATTAAAATTATAATGTCCGAAAACGTCAAGCACCCGAATCACAATGTAAATTTAGAAAACTCAATATTCTAAATTACAATTATTTTCACTAATTTGTCGTACCAAACTTGTTATTTATTTCTTAATGAGATATAAGAAATAAGCACTAACCTTCTGGAAGTATCTCTTGTACCCTTGTACTATAACAGCTCCTAACTAAATGGCAGTCTGCAAACACCTCCTTTGGGTTGTTCACAACCAAAATAAGCTCGTTGCAGCTCTCTGACCCCTAAAGATCTGGATATACAGTTCTACAGCATACCACAAACACTCACTTTCACTTTTTACTGGTTTCGAAGTAAAAATGCCACTTCAAATGGCTTTAAACCATCTTGAAATCTATTTTGAATAATAGTTGTGACCCTTAGTCAAATTTAATCGTAAAGAATATTGTATTGCTATTACGTATCAAATATCCAATTTATTACTCTTCACAATTAAAAGAAATCGAACCTTTTAACGTGATTATTTTACGTCGACTATTATTTTTCAAGATATTTTTCTATTTCATGTAAACAATCATACTGGTTGCCCATTACTAACCCACCAGTTATATACATACAGCTGTTATCACATGATATCCATTAGATGTCTGGATATTATTATTGAATTAAATTAATCATTCACACACCATGCTGCGTTACACAGTTGACCTTAAGCATTAACTAACACACTTCACTTCAACATATTTTAAATTTGCATTATCTTACATCATTATTGGTTCAGAAATTTAGGTACATCAAAATTTAAAATTTTATTAGATATAAACCATATGGTCAAAATCAACTATATAATATAGTAATGTAAGTATGCAGGTTTTATTGAGGTGAATGTATTAGCTAATCTAAGTTTATTACTTTCAGATATGTAAACTCAATTTTAAACAAACTATTTTTATAACAACTGATGAAGCAACCATAAGTTGCAAGTTTTGTAATTTTTTAAAACTTTAAAATATTAAACATGTTATGACTTTTTGATTTTTTATTATTTCAATAGTAAAAATCATGCATTAATAAAATAATACGTATTTTCTAAATTTCGTGAAATAATTTATCTCCAAAACTACACTCACCGGCACGAAAAACGGAGCACTTGCATTTTTTGATTAGATTTAAAATTGTATCCCTTTGTGATGTTTTATTATTACATTTATTATTATACATTTATTATACATTTAACATTATAACATGTATAATAAATGTATAATAATAAATGTAATAATAAAACATCACCAAGGGATACAATTTTAAATCTAATCAAAAAATGCAAGAGCTCCGTTTTTCGTGCCGGTGAGTGTATAATAAGCCATATGATTACATAACTTAATCTTTCCAATTCTTTTTAATACATAAAATATACCTACATATAAAATCTACGCAGAATAATAGGTAATACAACTTTACATACAATTCAATTGATTTGACATTTTTATGTACTACCTCATTCTCATACATAGAAAAGTCTTACATCAACGACATCACCCTGAGGTTATCATTCTAATGTTTTTCTCTCGTATGTGTCTTCATATGTTTAACTAAAGAACAGTTATGAGCAGCTTTATACTCACAAATTGAACATGAATAAGGTTTTTCTCCTGTATGAATCCTCATATGTCGAACTAAACCACATTTCTCAATTGTTTTATAATCACAAACTACACATGAATAGGGTTTTTCTCCTGTATGTATCTTCATATGTTTACTTAAACCCTGCTTCAGAATTGTTTTATATTTGCAAATTGAACATGAATAAGGTTTCTCTCCTGCATGTATCCTCATATGTCGTACTAAACTCCTTTTCTCAGCTGTTTTATATGTGCAAATTGAACATTTATGAGGTTTTTCTCCTGTATGTATCTTCATATGCCGATCTAAATCACTTTTTTGAGCTGTTTTATGCTCACAAATTGAACATGAATACGGTTTTTCTCCTGTATGTATCCTCATATGTCGAATTAACCGACTTTTCTCAGAAGTTTTATACGTGCAAATTGTACAAGAATAAAGCTTCTCTGGTGTATGTGTTCCCATATGGTTAACTAACTCATCTTTCACTACTGCTTTAGTTTTGCAAATAGAGCACGAACTCTTGTCCTCTGCTTTATTTTCACACACCTTGCATATAAACTGTTCTTCTAAAATGCTTTGGCTTGCTGTACACATAGCAAACAGTTCATCTTTTATATCAACTTTCTCCTGTTTGATATTCAATTCGTGATAAGCTGTGTTGTTGATAGTGCCTTCAATAATGTCTTGCTGTACATGTAAGCTTGCAACTACTTTATTTTCTTGAACTTGTTCATGTAAGGTGACGGCCATTACACTATACAAGTTATTATCAAGTAATTCCTGCTTCACGTCCATTGTGTCTCTGAAAACAAACCCGCAATAAAATTTAGTTAAATAAAGTTGCTTTTGTTTATTTACAACTTTCATATTTCCTACAGCTGAGTTCTGATATGTTTACTTACATTGAATAACATGAAATTCTACGAAGCACTACTACAGAAACAATCTAGCAGAAAAAATTCAGGCAAACTACAGAAACCACCATTTTGCTGACAGAAGAATTACAACAAATGAAATTCAAAAGAACTACTCTTATGTAGTGGGTGTACCGCAACAAGATAATCATTCAGGATTTATATAATGTAATTACACTACATAAGCACTGGTTTAAGTGAGCAGATGGTTTTTGGGATCATTTTAAGTGAAAACAATTCGACAAGCACATCTTGTCAATTATTTATGATATAATTTCTACTATATAGGCTATTCAGTAAACACAAAAACATATAAAATTTTTTGAAGTTGGCATATACGTAAAATTTGTCTGCTAGGGATTCTGTATTTTGTTTTGCAAAGGTTTCCATTCCTGCATTAAGGTAACTTTGAATTTAAAAATGACAATTAATAAATATCATTAATTCAGTGTCAAAGTACATACTATCTCGAAATTCTTGCCCGAACTTTTATAAAATGTAATAAAAATACTTATTAATAAATGCGACATCAATAGTATCAAACACAGTATTTGTTTAACATCCTTAAAAGTAGTTATGTCAGATGCTAATTAAATGTCACACTCTTAACCTATTTGTTTTAGTAACTTTTTGTAAGTACATTCCTAGACAAAAGATGCATTTTGGAAGTACACTCATGAAATTTTAGAAATGAAAGGCCACTTGCCACTTTGTGTTTTTATGTTTAGTGAACAGACTATAATTACTTTTACTTTTCAGTATTAACACTACCCGGTATGATATACAGTGACCATAAAAATGTTTGGACAAGGCGGTTGGGTATTGTGTTAATGTAATAAGCTGTTGGATTTTTACTTAATAATTGGAATTGTTTCCCAAATTCGTTAATTCAAACTTGAACATTTCTTTAACCTTGTTTCGAAAATATGCTACAATTTAAAAAAAGTATGTGTTCCTAGGAGAAATTTATTTTAATAAACACACCTTGCTTTGACATAAGTCAAATTGACGGATGCATTTATTGTAATATGTGATTCAAAAGAAGGTTCACATATATCGTTATTTAATATTTCATAGCCGCAAGCTACAGGTAGTGGACAAGCGGTCTGGAAAGTCAGCAACGTTCGACACTCGGACTAGTGTCCGACATTTAGTGGTAGTAAAATCGCAGCCAGCCGTGCCTCGAAGAGCAGATGTAGGGAAGGAAACCAGGTAAGAAAACTTATATAACCCTGGATGAAAGTAGCAGGATTATATTTAGCTACAAAATCTCCTGAATCTTTAACAATCCTTAAAAAATAATAACAATAACGGTAACAATAAATTTCTAGAAGTATCCGTGCTGGCTCTGAATGGTATTCGTCCTAGTTCGAAAATGCAAGCTGAAAGAAATTAAAAAGGGAAAACGTATTGTTATGATATCGTACCTCAAAATTAATAATTAATTTTATAAAAAAGCATACCTCAAGATTAATTATATACTGATAGATACCTAAATGTTAGAACATTATATCCTATAAAGGGTGAATTTAAAATTAAAAAAAAACAGGATAGCTATTTAAAATTTATTTAATAAAATAAATATTAAATTCTAATCCGGTGAAGCAATTAATATTCTTAGAAAACAGTTCGAAAATATGACTCAGTATATGATATTTGGAGTATTAATGATGTTATTTGATAGTATCAGAATACTAGTCATAATTGATACTGAATAATAATTAGAACTATAATATAGGTTGGATAAATGTGAAGGCCTAAGCTAAATAAATAATATTTAAAAAGTTACGTAATCTGTTAATAGTAGATTATGATACTAGTGTATAAGTACGCCTTTAAAGCAATTGCAATGAGTTTAAAAGCACGACGCGATAGCGGAGTGCCTTTAACGTCGCTAGTTCTTTAATGGCTCTTATAAACGTGTATCATACGCTATTTTTTCTACGATCGTAACAGAAATATAAAAATTTAGTTCGGTGACACTTTTTCCGTCACATTGTGTTAGATATTCTACGTTATTTTGATATTCAAACTTACGGCAAAGCGTGTTTTAATAAATTATGAAAACACGCCTCCAATGCCAACGTGTTAAAAAGACGTAATTCGAGCGGTAATATTAAGAGTGATATTAACGTCACTTTTGACACTAGAAACTGTGCAAAAAGTTGTAATTTTGACACGATCGTAGAAAAAATTATTTAAATATTTTGCTATGTAACAAATCCAGAAGTGTTACATTTTAAAAATGAGATTACTATGGTGAATTTTAATTAAGAGGATAACAACGAATTTAAAAAGAAAGTGCATGTAAAAATTATGTAATTAGTAAGAAATTAAATTTAACCCTTATTATAATGATTTTTCTGATTTAAAATATTATGCAAGGGTATAATTGATTCATAATTATAAATAAATGAATTAAAAATAAGAAAATTCAACAAACTATAATATTGAAAATTTTGTAGAGTGATTACTGGAAGATGAGTTAAACGTAATGGTATTGGAAGATGAAGGTGAACAGATATGAGCAGCAGAGTAATTTTTGGTTCAATAAACAACTGGATGTGTTTGGAGCTGAACTGTGGTGGAGCCATTAATCGATGTTAAAGATTGGTGCTGTAGAATCTACAGGGTGATTTGAATACGGACTGCGGTGGAGGCGCTGTTTGATGTCAAGGAAGAAAGCTAGTCTTCAGTATTCCGGTGTAGGTCATCCTTGTGATTTGGTTAAGAATCGGAGTAAGCACATCTACATATGGGGTTGATTTGGATCCGGATTCTATTCATCTTAACAGTTTGGGTTGGTGATTGAAGCCTTCGCCACAGCTTGAAGTGAGGCAGTTTCTGTGGTGCAGCTTATTGTAGAGATAAGATCATCGTTGAAACTACAAAATGGGGCAATTAACAACAGCTGCCGTTATAAATGGTTGAGAATAACGTTACTTACCTGGCCGTTCCAGAGCACAGTAATAAGCAGCACATTTGTGCCTAGCTGGACCGAGGCATATTGGAGACACATTTAAGTGAAAGTAATATCACGTATATGTAAATAAACATTAAAAGGTCATAAAAGTGAGCGTATAAGATATTGACAAGAAGAACTTATCAACTATTATTATTTAAAAGCAATATCAACTGTGAAAATATGAATTTACTTTTCTTTTCAAGTTTATAGTTTGACATTGACATTTACCAAAAGTGCCATTTGACATAATTATTATATTACCAAATAATTAAGAGGTATGATTATTTTAATACTCAATAGCCGATTAAAAATAAAAACAATTAATTATATTTTTATAAAGATTGAACCTAACCTAATTTAAAAGTTGAATGTTATACTGGAGCTAGTAAAATAAATAAACTAAATAATAAATAATTAACAAAAAGAAAAAATCCTTGCATAATATTAATCATAAAAGATACAAGTCACAATAAAAGGTAAAGCAAAGTATAAAAACGAGGTGCTATAAAATAATTTATATTTTCAATAATACTAAGGTATACTATATCATAAATTTATCTCAATAAAATAAAGTAACAGCATAGGGGTGTTATAGCGGTATATATCGAGAGATCCAAAAAAAAACTGTTCCTCAGCGGGCTGTGGAAATTCAACTTATGAATAATATGTTGGTGACACTGTACTTCAATGTCAAATTCGAGGTTATCAGGTTAGGTTTTCCGTCAGTTATGACACAAAATGACGCAACTCCTAACCTGCTAACCTCGAATTTGACATTGACGTACAGTGTCACCAACATATTATTCATACGTTGAATTTCCACAGCCCGCTGAGGAACAGTTTTTTTTGGATCTCTCGATATAAAAATAACATAAACGCAATAAATGCAATTTTCTAAGCAGTTGATCCACACAGGCCTAATCAAAGGATTTGCTGGGATTTGGAAGAAGGGCGAATTTTTATTTTTACAAATTAAACAACTTTTCCCATTTCAGCACGTATTTGAATTCGAACGGATATGTAAAGCGTTAGCGGAAACAGATGAAGCTGGCTATGCCTATACTAAATTTCAAATAAGTATGCAGTAGATGGCGCTCTGAACTCAAACTCAGTAGAGTTCCTATATGTACTAAGAGTTGAGCCATTGGATCCACAAATCAAGGACCATGTGATACAGCAAAGATATATTTCAGTTGTTTCGTTTGAAAGAAGTATGCATAAAGTTTAAAATTGGCAAAAATCAGGTACTCCATGGTTTGTGGATCCAAAACAAGTCACCCTACATGTCCCAACTCTTTCATATACAGGGACTCTAAAACTCAGTAGTATCTAAAACTTAGTTGATATAGTGACCTTAAAACTCAGTAGAGACCCTGTATAAAAAGTAATATAAGAGGTGGGACAAGTGGAACCAGTTTCCAAGGATAAATTGATTAAATGCTACTAGTTCACATAGGTAAGTTTCACATTGACTTTAAAAGAACCTGTAATAAGTGAAAAGCTTTTTACCCTACAATAATACCTAATAGTTCATAAGTTTAACACAAGATGAACCATGCGCATTTCGCTTCAGTAATAGTTATGTGCCTTTTAATGTCATTCCACTAAGATGGTAATAACTGTTTTGTTGTGTTTTAAATTTCGCCTTCATTCCAGTATACCTTATTGTTGAAGAATTTGAAAGTACAGAGCCACACATAAATTTCTTCTATTTTGCTGACCATTTTTATATTGATCTGAATATGTTTCACTCTCACATCTGTACAAGTGGAATGATGATTGCGCTGCATTATATTTTATTTTACTAATTGGGATTTTGTCAGTGTATAGTTAAGTACTAGTCTCACGTAAAATTTTCTTTGCATAATCTGTACGAGTTTCAAACTTCAAGTTTTACCTTTCTATCAATATTCACATAACAGCGTCGTTTTATAGAAACCTAAGCACGGTTTCTTACATCCAACTCCTAAGCAGCCAATCATTCATGTTAAATGTATGAACAATGACGCAAAATAATCTGATTTATCTATCACACAAAGGAAATGTCATTTGTCATTACAGCTGAAATTAGAAATGTCAAACGGCATTAATCATTTCAGCCATGGAAAATGGTTCCAACCAATCCGCATTGATCATCCGTATTTCCCGTCTCTAATCTTAATATACAGGGTCTCTAAAACTCAGCACAGCCAGTAGATATAGGAGAGTGCCGCCTTTCTTTGATCCATAAAAATGCCGCCATCGCCGGCATTTTTGTTCCCATCAGCAATGACTAATTGAGTTATGTCTAAAATTTTACTTGAAATTGGCAAGACTGTAAGCCTATGTCAAATTCGAGGTTATCAGGTTATGTTTTCGGTCAGTTTGTGTCAAATAACAAACAAAACCTAACCTACTAACCTCGAATTCGACAGAGACTTACAGTCTTGCCAATTTTAGTAAAATTTCGGATTGCCAATAAATGTCACGTTGATGGAATTGTGCTACAATCCTTAAAGTGACGCACATGTCACAGGAATAAACATGGCGGACGTGGCGGTACTTTCCTATATCTACTGACTCTGAAACTCAGCAGAGTACCTATTTAATAAGTAGATAAATATAGGTACTCTAGAACTCAGCAGAGTCAGTAGATATTGGAGAGTGCCGCCATTCTTTGATCCGTGAAAATGCCACCATCGCCGCCATTTTTGTTTCCATCAGCCATAACTGATTGAGTTATGTCTAACATTTTACTTGAAATTGGCAAGACTGTAAGTCTATGTCAAATTGGAGGTTAGTAAGTTATGTTTTGCGTCAGTCTGTGTCAAATAACAAACAAAACCTTACCTGCTAACCGCGAATTTGACATAGACTTACAGTCTTGCCAATTTTAAGTAAAATTTCGGATTGCCAATAAATGTCACATTGACGGAATTGTGTTACTAACCTCAAAGTGACTCATATAACAGAGGAATAAACATGGCGGACGTGGCGGTACTCTCCTATATCTACTGACTCTGAAACTCAGTAGAGTACCTATATAATAAGTAGATAAATATAGGTACTCTAGAATTCAGCAGAGTCAGTAGATATTGGAGAGTGCCGCCATTCTTTGATCCGTGAAAATGCCGCCATCGCCGCAATTTTTGTTCCGATCAGCCATAACTGATTGAGTTATGTCTAACATTTTACTTGAAATTGGCAAGACTGTAAGTCTATGTCAAATTGGAGGTTAGCAGGTTATGTTTTGCGTCAGTCTGTGTCAAATAACAAACAAAACCTAACCTGCTAACCGCGAATTTGACATAGACTTACAGTCTTGCCAATTTTATGTAAAATTTCGGATTGCCAATAAATGTCACATTGACGGAATTGTGTTACTAACCTCAAAGTGACTCATATAACAGAGGAATAAACATGGCGGACGTGGCGGTACTCTCCTATATCTACTGACTCTGAAACTCAGTAGAGTACCTATATAATAAGTAGATAAATATAGGTACTCTAGAACTCAGCAGAGTCAGTAGATATTGGAGAGTGCCGCCATTCTTTGATCCGTGAAAATGCCGCCATCGCCGCAATTTTTGTTCCGATCAACCATAACTGATTGAGTTATGTCTAACATTTTACTTGAAATTGGCAAGACTGTAAGTCTATGTCAAATTGGAGGTTAGCAGGTTATGTTTTGGGTCAGTCTGTGTCAAATAACAAACAAAACCTTACCTGCTAACCGCGAATTTGACATAGACTTACAGTCTTGCCAATTTTAAGTAAAATTTCGGATTGCCAATAAATGACACATTGACGGAATTCTGTTACTAACCTCAAAGTGACTCATATAACAGAGGAATATACATGGCGGACGTGGCGGTACTCTCCTATATCTACTGACTCTGAAACTCATTAGAGTACCTATATAATAAGTAGATAAATATAAGTACTCTAGAACTCAGCAGAGTCAGTAGATATAGGAGAGTGCCGCCATTCTTTGATCCGTGAAAATGCCGCCATCGCCGCCTTTTCTGTTCCCATCAGGCATAACTGATTGAGTTATGTCTAACATTTTACTTGAAATTGGCAAGACTGTAAGTCTATGTCAAATTGGAGGTTAGCAGGTTATGTTTTGCGTCAGTCTGTGTCAAATAACAAACAAAACCTAACCTGCTAACCGCGAATTTGACATAGACTTACAGTCTTGCCAATTTTATGTAAAATTTCGGATTGCCAATAAATGTCACATTGACGGAATTGTGTTACTAACCTCAAAGTGACTCATATAACAGAGGAAAAAACATGGAGGACGTGGCGGTACTCTCCTATATCTATACTGACTCTGAAACTCAGTAGAGTCCCTATATATAAAGAGTTGGGACATATAGGCGACTCACTTTGGATCCACAAATCATGAAGTACCTGATTTTTATTGAATTTAAATTTTATGCAAATCATGCATGCCTATGGACAACAGTTTGGCAACCATTACAAATTAGAATCACATTTTGTGACAGTTGTGACAAATACTTAACAAATATTTTTATTGTAAAAAGTAATTTGGAATGGCTGGTTGTTCAGCAATTAATTGTAAAAATCGAGCAGATCTGGGATATCATTTGCATCTTTTTCTAAGGAATGAGAAAATAAAGTGTCTCTGGGTAAATAACAGCAAAATTATGGATTTTAAGTCAACAAGCCGTTTATGTAATGAACATTTTGGGGATGATCAATGATTGATTAAACATGGAAAAACGAGACTAAAATACAATGCTATTCCAACATTATTCAATTTTTGGTAACTAGATTTAAATAAATGTGAAAATTCTGAAATAGAAGAAAACGAACTAATCGATGGTGAAAGCATCAAACGGCAAATTATTTAGGCCGGTGTTAATCAGTACAAAAAAAAACAATTTTCGCCGCCTCAAATAAATTCTCTAACAATAGTTGCCGAGCATTAAATTCGAATTCATACCAGATTTACAGCTGCCGCTAACCATCCTACCCCACACCTAAGCTTATAAGCAGAGGTTTTTCATAACACAAGATTTCAATACCTGTTTATTATTTCTAACCGCAGTTCACGCCTTCAGAAATACTTTTTACTATAACCTGAAAACACACTAGGACTAAAAAAGTAACTAAATGTAGTCGGCAAATTTTTCAAGTTTTAATAATTCCACATAAATATTACTTTTCTTGCACGTTGCCTCAGATTTCTAAATGAATGAATTCTGTGATTTGACATGTCATTTTTTGTCTTACTTCTTTCAAATAAAAAAAATAAAATATATTATTGCTGAATCATGTGATCCTTGATTTGTGGATCCAATGCCCCAACTCTTTAAACAGGGTGTTCGGATAATAGGGAACCATACATTGATGGTGAGTTCTACGCATTAAAATAATAAAAAAACTTCATATGCAGTATTGTCCGAAAATCGTTATTGGCGTAGATACCGACCCTTAAAGTTTAACTTTTTTTTAAATTTTTAATTTTATAACGTCAAGTTAAACAATAATAATTGCACGTAAACAACTCGACATCAAACAAACAAAAGTTGCATTTTTGTTATCAAGGCTAATCAGATAATGATCCTGAAAAGAAAAGCCTTAAAACTTTAGATAGAATTTCTAACCAAACGGTTTATGTTACGCATACCAAAAAAGAGTACATTAATTTTGAATTTTTTTATTCCCTACAAGATGCCGCATCTAAATCGGAGGTATGTATTCAGATATAAAAGTTATGACTAAAAAGAAAATATGGTTTTAGGTTAACTGCCAGTTCAAAATACATGTTATCGATTATTTTTCTTTTTGTTTGTGAGCATTTCAATAAAGAGCACGTACACCAAGTTTAAAGTATTTATCTACTCAGTTATAAAAAATAAATAAAAAAATTTAAAAAAAAGTTAAACTTTAAGGGTCGGTATCTACGCCAATAACGATTTTCGGACAATACTGCATATGAAGTTTTTTTTATTATTTTAATGCGTAGAACTCACCATCAATGTATGGTTCCCTATTATCCGAACACCCAGTATATGTTACGGTTAAAGTGTTTACTTGGCTAGTTTATAGGCTAGCTGGATAGTATACAAACTATTCAAATGTCTAGCTATTTTGCTGGAAAATAATATTTCTACTAAAATAGCTATGAATTTGTTCTCTGAATGACATTTTTTGGCAGTGGTCTAGGGTGTAAATCACACAACGTTTCGGGAATTTTGATCTACTCCCTTTTTCAGGTGTTCCTGGTTAGTCCTGAGAAGGACTGATATTGTGCGTTTTTCAAGGTAAATTTGTGCCTCCCCCAGGGTTTGAACCCGGGACCGCTGATCGCTAGTCTGCAACTCTAACCACTAGGCCACCAGGGCGGTTATATATTTTAGTTGTAAATTTATATATATACCGCTGTATGCGCAGTAGACTATTTTTATAATTCTCTGCGCAGTAGTGGTATCCAAATGGGCTTTAGTTCTGCGCTAGCCTGGCTAATTGGTTCTACTGCTAGCGCTATGTATGTAGCTTCTTTCAGCTTTCTACGGAATCTGTTTCCCTCTTTAGCTACAATTGATGCATTATCCCATTGTATGTGGTGGTCTTCGTTCCAGACGTGTTCTGCGATCTTGGATTTGGTGGTTTCGCCCATTCTAACATTTTTACGGTGTTCCGATAATCTCACTCGTAGGGGTCGTTGTGTTTCCCCTATGTATTGTCTTCCACACTCGCACGGTACGCTGTAGATACAGTGAGATTATCGGAACACCGCAAAAATGTTAGAATGGGCGAAACCACCAAATCCAAGATCGCAGAACACGTCTGGAACGAAGACCACCACATACAATGGAATAACGCATCAATTGTAGCTAAAGAGGGAAACAGATTCCGTAGGAAGCTGAAAGAAGCTACATACATAGCTCTGGCAGTTGAACCAATTAGCCAGGCTAGCGCAGAACTAAAGCCCATTTGCATGCCACTACTGCGCAGAGAATTGCAAAACTAGTCTACTGCGCATATAGCTGTAATCACTTATAATAATGCAGAAGACTAAAAGCCGTGTTTACACAACTAAAAGTACCATAGTTGCATTCCACCATTTCTATTTTCGGGTTTTTGTAAACAAACTTCCCTTAACTTTTAACAGCGATATTATCACAGAATACAATTATTTATTATGCATATTTCTTGTGTTTTTTAAAACTATTGACTCAGCTTTGAAGGCAAGTCCACTTTGGTTAATGTTCATATCTGCTTATTGAATGCTCCCAAAATTGAAGCCGCACGCACACGCTAAGAAGGCGTGTCTTTAAAGTTGAGGCTACATAACCTACAAAATTTCAGATTGGCCTGGCAATAACTAATGTCTTCTAGCAGTGGCTACAAGTATTAATTCTGTGATAATGGTCTGCTGTGCATCAGATTGTAGTACAAAGCAAGGTAAGGGAATAGCGTTGTTCAGATTTCCCAAAAATTTGCAACAACGACATTATTGGTCTAAATTTTGCAAAAGCAAGAATTGGGCTCCGACTAATGCTTCACGGTTACGCCACAAGCTGAAAGGAGTTTCATTGGTAAGTTATTTGTCCTATTATAATCCATAATGTGTGTTACAATTTATAAATTCTAGCAGGAAACCGAAGAAGCAATGGATTCGGGAGTATGTTGTGAACCGAGTAACACACGTTTCTGCAGTGCTCGGTATATTCCTTTTTTAAAATGTCGATGAAAACTAGAGCAGCTTCTTCTGTTAGTGATTGTAGTGTAGACGCTACCAAAATCGCAAAGCAAGTTGTTGCACTTCTATTGCAATCCAATGACTTTAAAGTTGTCGTGAATAAAGTAATTTCCGACACGTTGCACGACTTAAAGGCAAGACGTAAAATTAGCAAAGCAAGATGCAGATTTAGACGATTTGTTTATAAATTGCAAGTGTTTATGTGACATGTGACACTCACAGGTAACACGACACACGAAAACTAATCCTGTTGACAGGTGACAAATCAAACGATTTTTTCAAAAATCTAGGAAAATTTCGATATATTGTTTGTGTAAGGGTCCTGATATGGAATGCGTATGAATGCTATTCACTGACATGGCAAATAAATATGACTTAACTATTGATAAAAAATAGATTTGATAACATGTAATAACATTTTATGGTCAAAATTTATTTAAAAACAATTTAAATTCAAACACATTTAGTAAATTTATTCAGAAAATGTATAATGGTTACAAAAAGATTATTTCTATATTAAAATAAAGACACTTAAAACATTTTTCCCGCTGCTGTTCATGTAAGTCAGTGATACAGCCTTAGTAACAAAACGTGTAAGTCGGTGATTATATTTGTTTGCTGCTTTTTCTTGACAACGGGACTTAATATTATTATTAAGTTCCTAGGATAATAAAATTAGCAAAGCAAGATGCAGATTTAGACGTTCTGTTTATAAATTGCAAGTGTTTATGTGACATGTGACACTCACAGGTAACACGACACACGAAAACTAATCCTGTTGACAGGTGACAAATCAAACGATTTTTTCAAAAATCTAGGAAAATTTCGATAAGCAGCGGGAAAAATATAATAAGATAACTCGGAATGTATCGCCTATTAACATTTTCGGCAGGCAACAAGCCGCGACTTCGTCTTGGCTTGTACTTGCCTACCTCAAATGTTAATAGGTCCTTACATTCCTTGTTACTTAAATAGCTATTGTTTGCTGCTTTCCCTTGACAACGGAACTTAATATTATTATTAATTTCCTAGGATAATAAAATTAGCAACGCAAGATGCAGACTTAGACGTTTTGTTTATAATTGCAAGTGTTTATGTGACGTGTGACACTCACAGGTAACACGACTCACGAATATTAATCCTGGTGTCAGGTGAAAAACCAAACGATTTCTTTCAATAATCTAGAAAAATTTTGATAAGCAGCGGGAAAAATATAATAAGATAACTCGGAATGTATCGCCTATTAACATTTTCGGCAGGCCTACCTCAAATCTTAATAGCTATTAGAAGAAGCTTATGAAGCACGTACTCTGCACTCCTTTCCACACCACCATGAAGTAGAGTTGACGGCACGTTTTTTTTATGTGGTATCCCCAGGACACCTATTCCACATGTATTATAAATGAATGTTACGCTGTAAAATCGTTTATTATGCTTTCCTAATAAAGGGCAAGAGAAATGTTATAGTTATTATCGATATAAGGCCGTTAGTAGGCATCTAACAAACGAGAATAAATTTGTGGCCGATGCCGTCAGGCCGATGCTAATGAGTTCATCTGAGCCATGGCCATGACTGTTATAAGGAACTTTTCAGTCAGGTTGACAGTTCTGTTATTAACAAAAAACAAGTAGGTGTTATGAAAAAGATTTTTATTAATTTACATACATTCTGTTAAAAAAACTAACTGATGTTGAACCGACCGGGGCGCGATCATTAACGGAAGTTTAGGACGCGCGACTACACCCGGGTTAATTTGGTGCCCTACTGTGAATGGTCTCACCGAGCCCGGTTCAAATCGCTTAATGCAAGGCAAGCGCTTACCCATCTGCGCTACTTGGCTTCTTGTGTTTAAAATGACAAAGAAATAATAATTAATCAGTTATTTAACAATATCAGTAACGGCGTAACTGGAGACTTGAGTTACTGCATTTATATTTTTATAACGTTCAACGCCTCAACGGCTTAAATCTCAAAAGAAACAGATTGCAGGCAGCTGAAAATTATTTCGCTGGCGCAAATAATTCTCACATATAATCTCATAAGAGCATTAATTCTTTCCGGAATTTTTTTTTGACTGCGTTCCAACAACGTCGTATTAATTAGGACGCCTTCCAGAGACGAGCGTTTCCTTTCCAAAGACTTTATACATTTGAAAATATATTTTTTGGAACTGTTCCTTACTGCCAATCTCTAGCGTGCTTTTAAAGCTTTATTTAGTGCAACAAAAGTTATTAAATTCGTCCTACATTTTAAATGCGGCATATGCCGCGGGTTTCAGCTAGTATATATATATAAGATTACAACTAAAATATATAACCGCCCTGGGCCTAGTGATTAGAGTGGCAGACTAGCGATCAGCGGTCCCGGGTTTAAACCCCGGGGGAGGCACAAATTTACGTAGAAAAACGTATAATATCAGTCCTTCTCAGGACTAACCAGGAACACCTGAAGACGGGAGTAGATCAAAACTCCCGAAACGTTGTGTGATTTACACCCTAGACAGTGGAAAAAGTCCGAAAAACATATCATAGCTATGAATATTGGATGGTTTGCATACTATCCAGCTAGTTTACAAACTATACCAGATTTCTCGCCAAAGTACAAACCACAAAAAAAGTACACAAATTAACCGATGATTTTGGGTAGTTTACAAACTATCCACAGTATTTGGATAAGGTGTGAACTTAATATTTGTAGTAATACATAATAACCAACTCGTTGGTTAGTATGTAAACTAACCTATTCCATTTGGTTGGCAAATTCGAGGTTAGCAGGTTAGGTTTTGCGTCGGTTTTTACACAAACTGACGCAAAACCTAACCTGCCAACCTCGAATTTGCAATATACAGTTATTACATCATGGCTTTAGATTATTATTATCCATTATTTTTGCTTTGTTGGACCCACCGAAACACCGAAGTGATTATACAACGTCGTCAAGGGTATATCCGTTTATCTATACCTAGTAACTAAGTAAAATTCTCAATTACTATTGACCAAATTTATGATGGGTTATATAATCAGAAGTAATACTATAAGTACTTCGATATTATCGGGTTATATGTCGATAACTTGTTGCACAATAATAAACGAGTGTGAGTTTGACAGGTTAAATAGTCCGACCGCGTCAGCAGGAGGATTATTCTGTCAAACTGACACTATTTGTTATTGTGCAGGAAGTTTGAGACGTATAAATTGTTCGAAGTACGCATTGTATTCGATCTGATTATTTTTTGAGTAAATTTCAATATTAGGAACAAATAAATATGTTATTGGCAGTTCGATTTGTTTGTATTAACCTAGCTAAACGTCATCTCCATGAAAACAACATCAAGTTGACAAAAGTTATGTATTGCGTCGCCCAGTGAAGTTACTGTAGTATAATCGATTTTGTAAAATCTAAATTATACAAGATAACTTAACTTAATCCAGCCTTCTGCTTGGTTGAGATCGCTACGAAAAAAGTAATCACAAATATACAAATTTTAGACAAGTCTGGTTCGTTATTGTCAAATTAACATATGTAAACGTCAACTTGATATCTTCAAAATTTAATTGTCAAAATGACGTAAGACACAAAATGGCGCCAACCAATAGAAATACGAGAGTCTAGCCACAGTACTGGACATAGCCGTCGGATACGCTCGCGCATGCGCAAAGCAATTTAATAATGGTGCCAAATTTAAACGAGACCAAACAACTTGGCGCCAATTTTAAATCTGAGAAACTAACTCCGTTTTCAATTAAAACATAAAAGTAGAGTAAGGAAATCTTTATTTAATTTTACTGAATATGTAAATTGAACAGCTCATAACAAAGTTTGCATTTGTATAATTTTTGGACATTTCAGAACAAGCAGAGCATGGATAATAGCATGTGTAGTAATATAACTATGCACTAATTCTTATTAAAGACTAATGAAACATGCACATATTTTAGTAAATGTAATAAAATAGTATTTCACAATAACATAAAGAATAACAAAACAAAACTAGTGCCAGTAATTTTTAATCAACAGTAATATCCCAAGTGCATTAAAATAGCCGATTAAATTTTGGCGTTTTCTGTCAGAATGTTTTGCTAAGAAATTTGTCAAGTAAATTTGCCGCTCAACAAGAATCCCGAGTGCGCAGCACGAGGGATTTTGAAGCGGAAAATTTACGAGATATATTTCTTCAGAGCAAAACATTCTGACAGAAAATCGTCAAAATTTATTCAGGCTAGTTTACATGCACGCGGGGTGTTCGGCGTGATTATTTCCTGAATAAATAGATAAAATTCAGTTGGTGAAGCACCTTTAATAATCATGCTAACATTATGCACAAGCGATTAAATTTTGACATAAATTTAACTGGGGTGAAATTTTGACGTTTGAATTTTAGTCATTATTTAACTGCGAGAAACCATGGTGATTAC
>CALNHX010007333.1:0-75653 GCA_940337035.1 Agriotes lineatus
ATTACTGGTTTTGGAAATTCGAATAATATTAGAAATTTTCCAAGCATCTGGAAATGAACAATTTAATAAAAAAAAATTATAATGTGAGTTATAACTGGTATTAAAAATTGGCAAAATAAGTGTATCATAGTAATATTTATATTGTCATTGCCAGAAGCTTTAGATTTGATGGAATAGGTAATTTTAGTGATATCATCTTCAGAAGAAGCAACAGTAAAACAAAATTTAGATGTTAAATTTGGTTTAGTATTTTTATACATTTCCAAGATCTCAACACTAGGCACCTCCACCCTCTGAATTAAATTAAAGTATGAATTAATAGCATTAACGTCTTTAAGATGTTCAGGAATAGTCTGATTTATTTCTTTGAATGTATACCACAACGTTGTAAGCCATTCCAAAATCTTTTAGAACTGCTGTGGGTTAATGTATGTGTTAAATATGCCTTTTTTATTCATTTCTGATAGCATTGGTAGTTAGATTTCGGAGAGACTTATAATAGCTCCATCGATCTTGTTTCTGGTATTTTTTGAAACGTTTAAAGGCAGGATCTCTTAGACTCATTATTAGCCTAACTGTATCAGTCAGCCAAGGGGCTTTTGATTTTCTAAATACATATGTTTTAAAAGGAGCAAAGATGTCAAACAAGGCTATCACGTTATTGTTGAAATAATCAACCTTAGCATTTATATTATTTAAGTTGTAGATAATATCCCAATTGATAGATTGAAGATAAGTTGTGAAACTATCAAGATCAAACTTTGTGAAGTCTCTGAGAGTTCGTGTGATAGGCGAAGATTTATTTATTTCAGCAAAAATCTTACAGAATACTAGTTCATGGTCAGAATAAGAACTTACTTGTTTAGTACCCGACGTAACAATTAAATCTGAATTGCTAACTAAAATGTGATCCAAAAGTGTTTGAGATTTACATGTTATTCGAGTAGGTTCTTTAATTAACTGAGTAAATCTAAAACTCTATAACATGCAAGTGTACTGTTCACTTTCTGTGTTATCGGTCTGCAGAAGGCCAATGTTAATATCGCCAGCGCATACAAAGTTATCGTATAAAGGCAAAAAGTTACTGCAATTGACTTCGAAGTTATCAATAAGAGCTCGATATTTACTTTATGCTGCAAATAAATTGTGCCGAATAAAAACTTTTGTTTATTAAAATTAAATTCAACCCAGAGTTGCTCAACATTTGAATCCTCTATAACATACACTTGCTTAATATTTAAAAACGATTTTTCATATAACGCGACACCACCCCCAAAACTAGGACGGTCTTTACGTAAAAAGTTATATTCTGGAATGCTAACTATATTATTCGCTACATTGTCACTTAAAAATGTTTCTGTTGTAGATATTAGATCATAGTTGTTGAGTAAAACGTATTTCCAAGTTTTAAGTACAAACTTGGGATGCGATTTTGTTGCTCTGATAGCTTAGGTGAATAAATATAATTGATCATTTATTTATAACTATCGTTCATAAATTAAAAATTAGCTTTTCGTGAAATTAAACAAGAATCATCATATAAGTCGTTCCAAGTCTTGCAGTTTTTAGTTTTTTTTTAAGTTTACTGTTAATTGTTTGCAATTAAACCACTGTTTAATTTTTTCCCTATCTTTCTCTGATTTTCGCTAGAGGTTGGTCCAGTTGCGGTCCTTGTAGATGATGACGTATCATCAGCATAAGAGAGAATTTTACCTTCAGTTTGTAGTTGTAGTAGATCATTGACATATATTGTAAAAATCACGGGTCCCAGGCCTATACCTTGCGGGACTCCATATTCTACTGTGGATTCTTCATTTGTCACACCATCGATATTTACAATTTGTAATCTATCTTTCAGATATGATTGGAAAAGCTTATTTGGTATGCCTCTTATACCTATATCGTCCAGCGTTTCTAATAATTGCACATGATTGACTGTGTCAAATGCTTTGGCTAGATTGACGAAGATGCAGAGGCATGGTGTATTATCATCGAGAGCCATTTGAACATTTCCAATTAGTTCTGCTATGGGGTCTTGTGTCGATATACCATTTTGAAACCTATATTGTTGAGATGATAGCAAGTTATATTTATTGATGAAGCTCACTATCCGTTCTATGATGACTTTTTCAAATTTTTTGCCACATTAGTAATTAGGGAAATTATAATTCTCAACTAGTTCCTTATCACCGCCTTTAAACAGTGATTTAATCACTGCTGGTTTAAACACTCTAGGACATTCTCATGTTTATAAAATTTTATTTATTAGGAGGGCCTGTATAATTATTGCTGAGCAAGATGTCAAATGATTAAAGTCGTGTTATAAAATCGCAATTTTAATATACTTGTGTTTAAGCTGCCAGTTCCGTATTTACGGATGGAGTAAAGCAATGCAATTGTTTAAAAAAATCATCAAATATTAAAACGTTATCCCTTGATGACTATTTATTAGGATAAAGAGTGTTCGATTACTACAATACATTTTGTATACGGTTTCTCTTTCTGCATTTTTAATTTTTATAAACCTCACTATATGCGGAAATCGAACTCGCGATCTTTGGGTTAGTAGCCAGATTGCTTAATAACTTGGCCACAGATCCCGGTATTTACACTGTTATCGTGTATTATAGAAATGCAAAAATACATAGTGCCATGGTTTTTTGCTATTTCTAATCTATCAATTTAAAATCCCAGCGAGTCAGGTACTTTACGCATGTGTCTCGTACAATATTTGATCTACGAAAGAATCTAGGAAAACCGATAAATAAATAAAAAGATTTAAATGTAAATTAAGATTAGTAGCAGCCGGTCGTCACTTTGCGTGGTGTTAAATTTTTAAAACACGTTGCTGCTGACGACGTGAACTAATGAAAACATGTTTTTAAACAGTAGTTTTGTTACCTCACATCATGCAAAATATATTATAAAGATATACCTCTTAAAATCAGTTGTTGTTTTCATACTCCTACAAAAGGGTTTCTTGTTTTGGCTATTTCGATATAACGTTCTTACATTTTTTAATTTTTGTGTTATTTTCCGGTTTTAGTTTAGCATTCTTTTTTGGTTATTAGTTGTTATTATTTATTATTGTTTTATTCATCTCTGAAATGAGAAATTTTTTTATATAACTTTTTTATAATTAAGATATAAATAAACTTACTTAGTTGTTATCAGGTTGATGTAGATGATATGAATCTTTTATTATTGGTTAGGACTTGACATTTAAAATTGCGCATAGTGTATGAATTGCAGTTTATGATTTGAAATGTTTTGTGGGCTTTTCAATGGGGTTATTTTGTTTGGAAGAATTTCGTTTTTCTGATATATATGATTTCTCTGGAGGAGAAGAAGTTAAAAGTTTGGATAATAATTTTATTACTTAGTTTTATTTTAAAATTCTTTGAATAATGACGCCCTCGATCGACGTACATTTCTCTCGGGCCAAACCCTCGGGGTGTACACGTCGGCGTGTTATTATCTATATAACATCCTTGATACTTACCTTAATAACTTTAATGCACTGTTTTGCATTGTTTTTTTTATATGAAAAACGATTAAACAGCCTCCTTTATTTCATTCGGGAAACTGACAGATTGTCGAATTTATAAAATGTCAAAATTCTAAGTTTTTGATTATTTTTATGGAAAGTTGATACAATAGTATAAACAGGCGTCTAAATTATTAGTAATAATTTATTTATTTATTGTTAGTTATTATAAGATATTTTTAATTGCTTGTTTCCCGAAACACTTTCTTAAATCAATTAAGTGATATTGCCCATGTTCCAGTCCAGTGTATAAATTTAATATCGTGGTTGTTGGAATGGTAAGGAATTTACTTTTTTTCGACAACCAAAATTTACACAGTTTACTGTCCACTGGTGCGTAAAACTTCATAATTATTTAAAACAATGTCAGCCAGACAAAATGTGATAGTTTTCGCATTTATATGGGCTACTTTGAAATGAGAAATAAACAAAACTTTCCATTCTTTTAAATATTTTTATCCGAAATCGCCAGTAAAATATGGAAAACGGTAATGAAGTAAGGAGAAATGTAGAGTGACGTAATACTTTATACAACGATTTAGCATCAAATATAGTATGATCGAAAATTAATCTCATCTAGTATGCCTATGGAATTGTTCCTAGTTTATGAATGCAACTATAACCCACTTAAAAATCAAATGACAAATTTGACATTTAAGTGTGAACACAGTTGCATTCGTAAATTAGAAAAAAATGCATAGCCATACTGGATGAGAGTAATTTTTGATCATACTTTATTTTTGTATATTAAGCGGCATAACGGAAATATTAATAATGCTGACAATTTTATATAATTTCGCGAAAAAACAGTGGAAAAACGTATTCTATTTAAATTTATTGTATAGTTAATATGTAATGTACAATATTACTATGTAAATAATTAATAATCCATTATTGTCTTAATGAAAGGTGCCCTGGAAAATAAAAGGTTTATGAACGTCAATTACGTTTACGAACTGTCATATAAGTTTACGAACTGCTAATTTAGCATTCTGGAAATTTAAATAATGCCTTGAATACGCATAACCACTGCTAAAAATGTTGAAATGGCGTGTTTACTCTGTCGAAAATAAATACACTTATTTGAATTAAAATTTACATTTTGGCTATTTTTCTAAATCTGAACAACTTTTGTAAATAACTTTTTTTGATAACATTAAGCCTACTGTAATTTTTATATTTTTGCAGTAATTTTTATGTCGCAGTGCTGCTTTGCAGTAAAATTATTTAAGAACTATGAAGATAATTGCTTTAACGAGTAGGTAAATCGACCAACATTTTAAATTGATCAGAAGATAAATAAGAAAGATATAGGGGTGTGAAAGTGAGAAGTTAAACACGCTGCATATCAAACCAATTCACAAAGAAAACCACAGTATCTTTAGTTATTTTGTGTATAGTATGAAATTTAACGCAGCCGCATGTCTTATGTGGCAAGGACCGTGCCAGCATCAATGGCCGCCTGTGTGCAGAGCCAAATTTGCCGCCCCAAAATTTACATTTTTGTTGTAAAATATAAATTTTATGTAGTACATACCTAGTTTAACTGTAACAAATCAAATTAATTTAAGTGAAAAACAGAAATTTTAGAAAGTTTTATTAACAATAAAATTTACAAAAAAATAGTGGAATAAAATTAATAAAAAACAAAAAAATTTTAGAAAATTATAAAAAAGCAACTTTCCTAGCTTTTTTCTCAAATTCTTTAATTACTAATTCTAAATCGATGGAATCCATCGTGTCGCTTTCTATTGCTATTATAGACAGATTATTTAATCTGTTTTGTGACATTGTGGATCGCATATAATTTTTAATAATTTTTAGATTGGAGAAAGATCTCTCACCAGACGCAACTGAAACTGGTAACGTGAGTAATATTCTAAGAGCTATTGACATATTTGGAAATGATGCGAGAGCTGATTTTCAAAAATATATTCAAGAATGGACTGGGGCTCTAACTGATGCTTTTCAGCTGAAGTAGGTTTAAGATGTAATTTTAAAGATTTCATCTCTTCTAATAATTCTATACCATCTACATCTGATTCCTTTCTAGAATCATCAGTTAGATGAAGATGTAAATCTTTACAACAATGTAATAGCTCGTTTTCCGTTAAATCAAACATATTATAGAGAAATCCAAACATAGTATCATATCTTGTTATTCCCTCAAATCTGTCTCTTAAAGACGATAAAGTTTGATCTAATATATTAAAATAAACGTTAACTTTATAATAATTTTTTTGATCAATAATTGGTTCATCACTGTGTTCATAATCAAATTGTCTGGGTTTTCTTCGTGGTCTAACAGACTGAACAGCAGGGAAATTAGGTTCAATACCGAGTTCATCCGCAAGTGTATTGCGTCAGTAAGAACATTATTGAATTCTTCATCTGATCGAAGAGCTAAAAAAAATCTAACAAATTTTTAAAATGCTCTAAGCAAGTTTTCATATTTATAGTAGGATTTTGCATCATCGTGCTCAAAACATAAATTTTGATTAAAATATTATACCAAATAATTGTTGAGCACAAAAATTTATAACTCTGAATTTTTAATGCCAGAGATTTGGCTTGATGTGAAGCACTGTGGTCTTGTACGGATAAACGATCTTCAATTACTTCTACCAATGCATCATATATTTGCCCAATTTGGTAACGCAGGGGCTTCACAGCGTCTATTCTACTAGACCACCGTGTATCACTAAGTGGTTTTAAATTTAAATTTGTTGTGTGTTTTTTCAGAATTGACCATCTTTTTACCGACGCAGAAAAAAACAAATTATTCTTGAACTATATCAATATAACCAGAAGTCTCAAAAGAAACTTTAGCAGCATCGTTCACTACTAAATTTAATGTATGGGCTGTGCACGGCACAAAAAATGCTCGCGGATTTATTTCTACATTTTTTTTGCAAACCATTATGTTTGCCGCGCACATTTGCCCCATTATCGTACCCTTGGCCACGCATGTCGTAAATATTTAAATTCAACTTTCAAAGTAAATTCATTAAAAATTCACTTAAACCCACTCCAGTTGAATCATTAATAAGACAAAATTCTATAAAATGCTCGCGTATTTTTTTGAGGAGTCATTCAACATTGTAAATCTAAAAATTATAGTCATTTGTTCGATATGACTAATATCCGGTGTACAGTCAAGAATAATAGAATAGTATTTACATTTTCTAATTAAATGCAAAATATTATTTCTAATTTTGTTACCAATGACATCTATTATTTCATTCTGAATTTTGTCCCCTAAATAATTTACCATTCGTGTTTCATCTTTTTGTGACTCTTGAGTCCGAAGCACATGTTCTGACATAACAGAATCAAATTTTGAGATCATCTCAACAGCTTTTAAAAAATTACCGTTATTGCTTTCAAATAATTTATTAGATTGCCCGCGTAAAGCAAGACACTGTCGTGACAAATATTGTATTATTAAAATTATTCTCTCAATCACAGCATGCCAGTGCTTTGCGTCTGCATTCAACAAACGTAGTTGCGTCTGGTTTACAGTTTGTTCTTTTTATAATAATTTTATAAGTTCTAACTGATTTTTAACATTTGCATTGTATCACTTTTTTCCTGCCTTGAAATCAATAGTGACAAATGCTGCCAGTCAGAACACCTTCCTTTTGCGAAAAATTGTTTTTAATTTTGCCAAATATTGTACAACAAAAGCAATAAACTGCATGATTTTTTATTGAATAAACTAACCACGGTCTATTAATTTCTTCTCCATTTGGAAGAGAACGGTAGAAATATTTTTTCGAAAACCTTCGACCATTTTCATTAGTTGGGAAATTAAATTGCGTTACTTGAACAGGCCCTCTTTCTACTAAAATTTTTGTTAATGTTGTTGATATTATCTCAGGCCACTCTCCAGGATGATCTGAGGTTGCTGTGTCCTGCTGCGACTGCTGTGAATTTGATGAGCAGCCAAATTTCTTTAGTTCAGAAAGCCTTGATGAGGCTGACGTGCTGGCTTCTTCAGCATCACCAACTTCTATTCTCCCTGGTTTTGGAGACTCCGAGTCCTTCTCTTCCCAGATTCGGAATCTTCCCACATAATTTCCATTTCGACTTCTTGGACGCACGGCTCATTAAGTGGCCCGGAAAGAGAACTAGAGCTTGATTCTAATGCTTCCGCTGACACATTTTCTGGCTTCAAATATTTTTCTAAAGTATTGGCCAGTTTTTTCTTTTCTTCTTTTTTTTTTGAAGACTTTGTTTTCGATACTGAAAACCCGACAGCCTTTTCGTTTTTCTGTTCTAGAAAAATTATAACAATTTTATTACTTAATACAATTTAAGAATATGTAGGTAACTATCTGTGTATTGATTGATATATGATTGATATGTATGTATGTAGGTACTTGCCATATTTATAACTTTTCTTCAACTTTCTTCAAAACACAATCACTAACAAAATTAATTTTCTCTACTCGATCTTCTCTGCAGCCAATTCAAAAATTAAATGACCAAATAATTATCATTGCACCCATATTATCACAGCATTAATGTAAGCATCATATGATATTATATTTCTTAAAATCAGCTTTAAAACAATTAGGTACTTACCGACAAAAGAGATCGCCGACACCCCGATCAAAAATAATATAAATACCTACTTCATAAATACGATATGTTTCACAGTCAATAAAAGCCGCCAGCCGCCGGTTTCTGAAAAGTCACGTTTTGTTGCTTCTGATAAATATCCGGATTTTTTGTAATCATTGCATAAAGATGCATGGAAAGCGTTCCTTCAAGTTGGCTTCGTTTAACAATTAGCCGCCACGGAATAAAAACTAATTTCGAGAATTTACATAAACAATAATCTATGTAACCATATTATCAGGTGTTCATTTACACAATAAACATTTTTTATATCTACATAGGTACATATTTTTAAACTTGTAAAATTTGTAAAGTAAAAAAAATTGTAAATTTTTTATATTTTTTTGTAATTTGTATATAATTTTAAACCTTTTTGGCCGCCCCTGAATTTGGCCGCCCGTGTGCGGTGCACACATTGCACACTGGATTGGCGAGGCCCTGCTTATACGTATAACATATAACGTTTCAATTTAGTAAAATATGCTTACGGATCAAAATACGCTATACGCTAATCAATCAAGATCGTATTTCTTTTGAAAGATTTTAAATCTATGTACGAGTTAAAACATAATGCTGCCATTTTATTACAGTATAAACAATTTACTGACGAAATATGAAGTCTTTCAGCAGCTAGTCTGCTAGTGATACCAATTACTTCATAAAGATACTGCAGTTGCTGCCAAATTATTAAGAGCGGGACCGTAGTAGTGGGGACTCGATTGTAATTTTAATTTCCACACGAATTACGGAATAACAGCACAAGAGGGCGGTTGTATAAGAAATACCTCTAATAAATGAATTTGGGTAGCAGATTTATGGTTCACGCTTCTATCAAAGAGAGGGCGCTAAAGTTTTAGACAGAGGTTACTACTGCGTGTATTTCCAAGAACTGATTTGTCGCCTGAACGGCTGTTATTGTTATCGCTTTGTAGCCGCCCACGCGTGTTTGCTGGTTTCGTGTTTCATGCTGCGCTCGCATATTTCGCTATTCTCGGACTTCGGCCGGTGGTCCGCTCTGGAAGTGCACGTTGCCCTTGCTATCGAATTGACAAAGAGAAAGCTTCTGCGACGCCCAATTTCAGTTTTCGAGATGACACGGGTTGTGTATGTGCATACGCACTTTGCTCTATCTCTCTCTCTCTCTCTCTCTCTCTTGAATTGAACTGTTCGGTCGAATATCTGTTATGTGCTTCTGTTTTTGGGATCCGTTGTTCGTTCTCTACTTATTTTTTCTTTTTAACTTAAAACCCCTTTCTATTTTCTTCGTACAAGTCCATCGTTTTTTATATGTATCTATATTTTAATTCTTTGCTTAAATACTTTTAATATCAATCTTTCACTTGTTTATGTCTTGTCTTACGTTTTCCTTGTAAAAAACTCATTCTTAGGTTTTCCTTAAAACACGCTTTTCATGTTGACCTTTTGTTTTTTAAATCTTTTCTTACGTTTTAGTATAAAAAAAACGCTTTTTTCAAATAGATCTTTCGTTTTTTAAATCTTTTCTTACGTTTTAGTTTTAAAAATCTCTTTTATATGGATCGTATGTTTTTTAAATCTTCTCTTACGTTTTTCTTTAAAAAAACTCTTTTTTCACGTGAATCTTACGTTTTTATCTTTTTTATTACGTTTTAGTTTTAAAAAACTCTTGTAATCTATAAAGTATTATCATCAGAAACTACCATAAATAGAATGAGCATTTTTTCTTTAGAATTCATAGCTTATGTTAACATTTGTAGCACTTTTATGTACGGCTATCGCCTTAAAAATCTGGTACACCAAAAAATTTTTCCCTTTGTGAATACGACTGAAATAACATAAGTTACGTCCACAATATGTTGGTGGCACTGTAAGTCTATATCAAATTCGAGGTTATCAGGTTAGGTTTTCCGTCAGTTTTGACAGAAACCGACACAAAACCTAACCTACTAACCTCGAATTTGACATAGACTTACAGTGTCACCAACATATTATGGACGTAACTTATGTTATTTCAGTCGTATTCACAAAGGAAAAAATTTTTTGGTTTACCAGATTTTTAAGGCGATAGCCGTACTTATTATTAATACTATTTTTGTTCAATAGAGAGGACGAAAACGACGATGTATTGAAAATAAAGTAGTTTAATAATAGATACTCTCTGTTTTTTGTTATTTTCTCTGAGTTGTAATGCGACTATAAAGTCTCTTATTATTTTCCATTAATGGTATGTTATAGATATTAACGATACAAGTTTGAATATGAGCATTTTCACGATACGAGTTTGATTGCCAAAACGAGGCAGTGAGCCGAGTTTTGTGGCAACCAAAGGAGTCTCATAAGCAAACGTGTATTTTTCAATATTTTAGCTTCATCAATAAATTCAGGCATTTGCCAGTACATTGCAAAGTTTAAATTTCCCGACATCGTGCTCTGCACGTCCATACGAAACTTCTAACTTGGTAATGAGTTTTATGTAGCACTGTGTCCCCATACCTTCATCATAAGCCAAACGCATTTCAGTTTTACCGCTTTCAATTAAAATTTTGCGATAAACGCGCAAAATTTTGCCGCTAAAACTGTATTCCATTTACATAACCAAAATCGTAATTCACAAATCACCAGGTATGTCATGTGATGTCACAGAACAGTGACGGCGCCATCTATCAAACAGTTGCCCAAGTTTAGGGCAGCTATTATGGTGAACGCGTATTCCAATGTCACAATTCTCGCACTAAAACCTGTCGTTTAGGTTTATTTGTCTAGCAATGTGGTTTATATTCCACAATTAGTTTTATAATAACTTTATCTAGAGAATAAGCTATTAACATGTCAAGTTTGGACCAAAAGAAATTCAAATATTTATATTTTATTTATTTAATATTTCTGTTATTTGACTTCTCATCCAGGTGAAATTTGATCACACCCTTCAGCGTGTTGTTTTCTAACAATATATATGAAAATAATTGGTTAATTTTAATTGGGAACGACGTCTAACAGATTTTAAAATACCATGTTGTTTCTATGGTGCTGCCATCTTATAGGAAAAATTGCAACGGTCCCCGTCTTAATAGGAAGGATTGCAAGTTCACGGTCGCTCGCGTAAGATGTGTTGCAGCAACTACTGTCGGTATCGGTTGGAAGTAAACCCGCGGTGGTAGTCCACATCGGCGATAGTTCCTGTCGGATGTAAATCCACATCGGTGGTAATCCATGTCGGTTTGTACACCAAGTCGGTGGTATTTTAGTTCGGTTTAGTTCATATGTTTCTTACAAACTTTAAAAGTCGGTAGTAACCCAAGTCGGTGGTAGTTCCTGTCGGTAGTGTTTAATACAGCTGTCAGAAGTCGGAGGAAATCCATATCGGTGGCGATCAACATCGGTGGTTTTGTATACAACCCACATGGTATCACAAATGCAGAAGTTTCATAATGGCTGTAGTTGTAAACACAGACACGTTTATGTAGTGGTGTTTACTGCAATAACTCAACAATTATTAAAATATACAAAACGTTACTACACTGTATTTTACAATTGACGTGCAATAATTACATCATTTACAATATTTAAATTTAAAATATCTGTAAGCCTTAACTATTTATAATATCGGTTTTCATCCCTTAGAACCTAAAAGAACCTTTAGAGCAATACCGGTTACGGCTGGCGGCGCCGGCGACGGCGGCGGCGATGGAAACGATGGCGGTCCATACGACGGCGGCGGCGATGGCGGTCCATACGACGGCGGCTTCGGTGCCTGCTTAGGCCTTTGATAACTAAAATAATGTCATTACTAAAAGTTGCACTAAAGTATTTGTAAATAAAGCAATATTTAAACAAATATTGTACAATATTCTACGTATGTTAAAAATTATATTGGTGGAAGCCTTTAAAAAGGTCGTCTTTTTGAAAGGATTTCTGTTGTAATTAAATGGAAATGACACACATCCAGGATTCTTGTAATAAAACTTTAGGAACTTTTTTATTTTCCTTGATATTGCTGTACTGGGTGCCCCATTGTCGATGGGCTAAAGTGGAATATGCTTTATTATTAGGACATTGGAAACCCGTTTTCACATTGTGAGATCAACTTTCCGATAGCAATACGACAGTGAAAGCAAAATATTTGAATATCTCGTTTGGTTTCCGAGCTACTACGAGTATATTATTTGGAAAAAAGATAATGAATTATGACGTCGAGAAATCAAACGTGATATTCGATTTCTGTTTTCTCCGTCGTTATGCTTTCAAAAAGTTTACCACATAATGTGAAACTATTTGCCTACCTCTAATAATAAGGGAGATTTCGATTTAATTCCATCGAAAATGAAAAACCTTATACATTGTATAATGAGGTTATCCACTAAACATAGGGAAAACATATATTTAAGAATATATTTCTTAATAAACGTTTTGTTGACATACCCGTATGTGTATATAAATAATGTTACCATTTTAAAGATTTGCCTACAAAGTGATTTCTAAATTATTTAAAGAAGAGACAATATAAATGCATATCATACGAGCTGGAAATTGCATTAGTTCGAAATCACTTTTGTGTCTGATTCAATGTTCTTGACTAAGTTAATGTGATACATATAACAGAATTAAGCAGTTATAACGTTAAATAGAACATATTTAAAAATACTATTCAACCTTTGCTTCCCAGTTCAAGGTCACAGTTATATCAACTGATTTTATCTAAATGAAGAAACATCGTTTTGTGAGATATGTCTCAATAATAGCTTTTTATGACGTATTTGCTACGCATAGTTAATAATTAATCAATTCAATTAATTTTTATAATTTACTGAAACTTTATAACTAGAACTTTTAGTTTTCTCCGTATCGTAATTCACTTACCTTACATCTTCACTACGAGCTCTATAGCCATTAGCATCAGCGACATATGACACTTTGTAGATATTTCCCTCTGAAATGAAAGAGTATTCCCACGAACTAGGTAACTATCTTCACCCGCCTTAGATGTGTCTACAGTTCCTTTTTCATCTTTTTTTGATCGGGCAAGTCGATTCTGAAATGGTTTACAGCTATTCCTTTATATTTTCAAATTAATTAATATTGATTTAACGCTTTAACGGTCTCTGGTCCCCGTCACAAAATGGTATGCAAGTGGACTCTAGAAAAGTTAGTTTTTCTGTTTGCTTGTGGAATTTAAATTAGCTAACTGAATCACACAGTAAGTATATCAATATTTATAGTGTATTTTTATTAATTACATTAAAACTTAAGATAAATATGCTCCAAATTGAACAAAAATTAGGTATTTACAATTGTTGGTTAGAAATGGCGCGAAACATATAATCATGTATTTACGATTATTCGCAATATTTGACAGAATACACGTTAAAATTTTGGACATAGCATGGTATGGTTATGTAGAATGGTTTATTTTTCTTCATATGTATAAGAATTTCTCGGCTAAGATAATTTCTGGTATTAGAAATGTGATACATATAAGTACCATAGAACATAGTATGTTTGAAACACCCCAAGTCATTTTTTGATTATTTTTGTAGTTGAACTCAAAATGTTCAATGGCGTTTGTTAATAGTACAGGGAAATAAGAAGTAAGGAAATAAAATCGAAAATTTTACTATGTCAAAAAATATGTTTTCTGGGCCACATTGGGCATAACGACGTCTTGCTTAGATATTATTGTTCCTTCATGCAAAAAATGTAAATGCGCATTTTGTTTATAATTTCGGGAAGTTTTTGGTATAGTCAACCATTGTTTATTCTTTTCATTTTTTCCAGATTGATAGACGAAAATTTTATGACTTGGAGAACCCAGAGCATGTACGGTATTTGTTAGACACAATAACTGATGATATGGCAATAAACTCAGATGATAATGCAGTATTACTTAACTTGTCTGATAGAGGATCTGCATCCAATTCGTTTTTGAGCTCTAAAGCTTCAAATGACTTTGAAGACCAGGGAGAAGAGTTATTTGAGAATATCCAAAATTCTGGAGATTTAGGTCGAACAGAAAATTCACAACACGATGTAAATGTTCAGACGATTGATGATATTAGCGACGCAGACGAATCTACCAGTTCTTCGGAAGAAAATATGAGTGACGAAGAAATGTTTGACTGGGTTAGAAAAACAGAAACTCCAAGTGAATTTTCTCAAATGTCGTATGACCGTAGGTTTGAAATAACAAGACACGCAAAATTTGATACTCTTCAACCACTATCTATTTTTCTTAACATTTTATCTCCCATATTTCTTCAGTATCTTGTGGACCAATCAAATCGGTATGGTTCTCAAATGAGACAATGTTTGAACTTAACCGTAATGGAACTAAAAGCCTATATAGGAATGCTTATTATTATGGGGTTTCATACACTACCTAGTATGCGTCTTTACTGGAGTAGCGATAAAAATTTTGGTGTTACACGAATCCAAAATATTATGCCCGTGAAAAGATTCGTGAAGATAGCTAGACTTTTACATGTAACTGATAATAATATTATGCCTAAGAAAGGAGAAAATGGTTATGATAGATTATATAAAATTCGTTCATTTTTGGATTATAACACCAAGAGATATCAGTTACTATTTGATCCTTCACGTTATTTGTCAATTGATGAGTCAATGGTCAAATATAAAGGGCGTAGTACCCTGAAGCAGTACATGCCTATGAAGCCCATAAAAAGAGGTTGTAAGGTTTGGGTTATAGCTTGTGCTGTGACAGGGTACTGCCTGGGAATGTATGTTTACGAGGGTGCTGAAGACAAAAATAATACGAGTATGACACTTGGTGAAAGGGCCGTCAATAAATTATCAACTGCATTTGAGGGTTTTGGATATTGTCTGTTTTTTGATAACTTCTTTTCGTCTGTGTTATTGGCAAAACAGTTATTAGACAAGAAGCTTTTCAGTTGCGGCACTATAAGACAGACAAGAAAATTGTTTCCGAAACATATTCTATGCGAAGATAAAAACATGAAAGTAGGAGACAACGACGGTGTCTTATACAAAAATGTGGGAATTTCAAAATGGAAGGATATGGGAAAGAAGTCTGTTAGTATAATTAGTACTATACATAATCCACAAGGAACAGCACAGGTACTCAGAACTCAGAAAGACGAAACTAGAAAGCTTGTGACCTGCCCAGAAGGTGTGGCGTCGTATAATAAATATATGGGTAGAGTAGACCACTTTGACCAGCTTCTTTCCGCTTACAGTATTTCCTGGAAAAGTAGGCGTTGGTGGATTTTTATTATTGTCTCGACTCTTGTATAGACAATAGCTACATTTTATATAAAACAACCATCAAACAAACTTCAAAACCCAGAAAACCCATGACACATCTAAAGTTTAGATCAATTTTGGCATCAGAACTAATAGGTTCTTATTCTGGAAGGGCAAAACTTGGACCAGTTGCTGAATTCGGACGTGGTCGGAAAAGAAATAACCCTGATGGGAGAGCTACAGTTCATAATATTACTAGACTTAATAATGTTGGAAAACATTTACCCATCAAAGGAACACGAAGAAGATGTTGTCACTGTAGCACTCTGAATAAACAGCACAGATCAAATATTATTTGTCTTGAATGTAATGTCGCTTTATGCCTGTTTTGCACCTTTCCATAGATTATAATGTAGGTATTCATTGAGCTTACTTGTGTTTTTTTGAAATTATGTATTCATAAAAAGTATTATAAAACATTTTTGGGAATTTACTTTTGATTTTTGTTTGAAGATTTGTATTTCAACATTTTGTATTAGTGTATTTGTTCACAAACAGAAAATAAATTTTGCTTATGGATTTAACATGTGTCTTATTATAGTTTAGAGAAAAAAAGTGTTTCAGAAAGTACAGGTTTGCTTATAAATCCATATACTAAAATATTTGTACCACTGAAAATTTTATATATTTTCAATGCAGGAACGCTCACTGGTACAAATATGTACCACCCTATAAAAAAAGATCTAAAGATAAATTAAACATTTTTGTGTCATATTATGTTTCAAAGGCACCCTAGTAATTCATATAAGTTATATTACAGGCAGTTCCACGTAATAGCAGTGTTAGTGAACCTGGCGGCTTATGTGACTTTGTTGTGTCAGCGGAATCCACGCGCTCGCCTGAGTTATGACATCTTGCACTTTTTATGTTATCAGCGGCAGTCTGTAGTTAGAACTCGTAACAGTAACATGTGTTTTGCGTAATAATTGTAATCTTGTCAAAATAAAGTTGTTTTTAAAAAGGACCTTACGGCAATACGTAATTTAAGTGGAGCAGTCGGTAGGATGGTCAAACGGTGTTAATGAACATAATATCGATTCGTATCAACGATTTATTGACCATAAATTAAAAAAAATCCGGAACTTGTGATTTTTTTCGGAGTTTCCAACTTTCCGCATCCAGTTAAGTGAAAGGGAGAGTAGCTTAACGAGAAGACTTTGAAGGCACATCGAAGGAGGCTCTGTGTTCAACCAGGACGCATGGAGAGGACAGTAATTTTGCTGTAAGTACCTATGTCATATAGAGGGCCTTGTAAACAATTTAATTCAGATAGTTCCGACGAAGATACAAATTCTGATTCAGACTCGCATTCTAAAATTTTACCACCAACAATTTTTAACAGTACTCATTCAAACGCAAGTAATTTAAATACGTCAAAAATGACGGAACCACCTGTACTAAAACAGGAATACTTGGGAATGATCCCACAATTTCATGGAGAAACGGAACTACTCCCTAGGTTTATTGAAATATGCCAAAAATTAGTTACCAAATTTTATAATAAGGATAACGCTGAGGACTTTCAGAATGAATATCTGATGTCTAGCATCTTAGCTAAAATTAAAGGAGACGCTGCAATTAATATCTCGTCTTGTGTAATTATAAATTGGTTAGATTTAAAAACTGCATTGTTGAATACTTATGCTGATAAACGTGATATTTACACTTTAAATATTGAACTCACAAATTTAAAACAGGAAAACGAAAGCGCATTTGAGTTTTATAATAGGGTTCAACAAGTATTAAATTTAACTGTTGCTAACATAACAACTCAGATGGTAAAAGCAGAAGCCATTATATTAACACAATATTCTCGCAACTTAGCTCTAAGAGTGTTATTACTAGGTTTAAAAGATCCAATTGGTTCTTTAATGCGTACTAAAAATCCTGCAGATTTAAATGCTGCATTGCGTATGTTAACCAACGATTTTCAATTAAATACTAGCCAACAAAAACCAGCTCAGTCGTCCAAGTTTAAATTTTCACAAAAATTAAATCCTCAGAATAAACCACCTTTTCAAAATAGACCAAGAATGGCATTTCCCTTGCAATTAACAAATTATCCTCATAATTCGCAACCTGCGTTTAAACAAAATTATTTTTATAGCAATGCACAGGAACATTCTTCGAATAATAATGCACGTCCACAAAGTAGTAGAAATCAAGTTGATGTTTTTAGGCCCAATCAAACTAAAAACTTTCCAAAACCAACTCCCATGAGTATTTCTACAAGGAATACCTGGAAACCTCAGAGTTCACAATTTTCAGGCCAAAATTATCGCCAAAACCAGTTCAAACCCAACAATCAAAATTATATAGTTGAAGAACTGCCCAATATCGACGATTCTCAACCCTCAGTTGAAATGCCCGATGAACATGACGATAATGAAGCCGAAAATCAGTTTTTTCGGGAAGAAGCCTCGGAACATCTAGAATCCCAAGATTTCAATTGAATTCATACAATGACAGTGCATTACCCTATATTTTATTTCCAGAACATAAATTAAAAATTTTAATAGATACTGGAAGCACTAAATCTTTTGTTAATCCTAAAATTGCTCAAAAATGTTTTAAAAATTCAATTATAAATGACCCTTTTCAAATATCAACAGCACACGGTACATCAGTAGAAAATTTTAGTACTCGTGTCCCCTGTTCAAAAATATTTAAAGCCAACGTAGCTCCATTAAAATTTTATTTATTCAATTTTCATAAGCATTTTGATTGTTTGCTTGGAATGGATAATTTAAAATTACTTAAAGCAACAGTAGATTTAGATAAAGACTTGTTAATAACACCGAATGCACAAATAAAAATAAATTATTATAACTCGCCAATGGTAGTACAACCTAATTCTGAACAAATAATTAAAATTGATGTTCAAAATATTAAAGAAGGTGACGTAATCGTACCTTATACAAAAATAGCAGATTTAGAAATACCACAGTGCCTTACTAAAGTGCACAATTATCAAGCAATTTGTTCCATTCTGAATCAATCAGATTCTATTCAAAATGTAGGTTCCCTAAAACCATTAAAAGTAGAAAAATTCGATGAATACGAATCTCTTGGTAAAAAGAGTCCTAATTTTAATAATTTAAATTTCGAAAAATACAAATTCGACATTTCAATGGTTCGAACTGAACATATGAATTCAGAAGAACGTCAAACTATTTTAAAGTTAATTAAAGAATATTCCGATATATTTCATGTTGAAGGTAACCAGTTAACTTTTACAAGTGAAGTTAAACATTCAATAAAAACTGTAGATGAAATACCAGTCTACACTAAATCGTACAGATATCCTGAAATTCATAGGAAAGAAGTACAAAGGCAAATTGCAAGTATGTTAGAGCAAAATATAATTAGGCCTTCGCATTCCCCTTGGTCATCCCCAATATGGATAGTCCCCAAGAAACTTGATGCATCTGGCAAACAAAAATGGCGAATTGTGATAGATTATAGGAAATTAAATGAAAAAACTATAGGTGATAGGTATCCCTTGCCAAATATCAACGATTTGCTAGATAAATCAGGCCGTTGTCATTATTTTACCACCATTGACCTCGCATCAGGGTTTCACCAAATTGAAATGGCTGAAGAGGACATTCAAAAAACTGCTTTTAGCACAGAAAATGGAAAATTCGAATTTTTACGCTTACCCTTCGGGCTTAAAAATTCGCCGTCCTGCTTCCAAAGGGTTATGGACAATATATTAAGGGGTATACAAAATGAAAAATGCCTCGTGTATCTCGACGACATTATAGTTTTTAGTACTAGCTTACAAGAACATGTCGATCGCTTAAAGGAAGTATTTGATAGGCTAAGGCAATCAAATTTTAAAATTCAACTAGATAAGTCAGAATTTCTAAGGAAGGAAGTTGCTTATTTAGGTCATATTGTAACAGCAAATGGTGTAAAACCTAACCCGGAAAAAATTAAAGCAATTCAATGCTTTCCATTGCCAAAAACCACCAAACAAATAAAAGGCTTCCTTGGTCTTTTGGGTTATTATAGAAAGTTCATAAAAGATTTTGCAAAAATCACAAAACCTTTAACTAAGTGCTTAAAGAAGGATTCTGTAATAAATCCTAAAGATCCCGAATATATTAAATGTTTTGAGTTATGTAAAAATTTACTAATTAACGAACCAATCCTTCAGTATCCAAATTTTTCTGAACCATTTATTTTAACGACCGACGCAAGTAACTTTGCGCTGGGCGCCGTTCTTTCTCAAGGTAAAATCGGTTCCGATCTACCAATAGCTTATGCAAGCAGAACTCTTAATTCTTCAGAAATAAATTACTCCACAATCGAAAAAGAGCTCTTAGCTATCGTATGGGCTGTAAAATATTTTAGGCCGTATCTCTTTGGCAGAAGATTTAAAATTGTAACCGACCACAAACCCCTTCAGTGGCTGTTTTCACTTAAGGAGCCAAATTCAAAGCTAGTGAGATGGCGTCTCAAACTAGAAGAATTTGACTACGAAATTATTTATAAAAAAGGTTGTTTAAATAAAAATGCAGATGCTTTGTCTCGTGTAGAACTTAATATGAACGAAGCCACAAAAGAACCTCTAATATTTGAATATATGGAAACATTTAACGAACAACTTAAACCAAATCCAAATCAAACTGATAATGAGTCAATTATTGTCGAAACGGGTGATGTAGATAACTTAGCTAACGCCGTCGAAGACAGTAACGCAACGGTTCATTCAAATATCGAAGACCCAATAGCAGGGATTCCTATTGTTGACTGTCCCGTAAATTTTGGGAAAAATCAAATAATTATCTCAGAAGTAAACTTTGCACCAGCAGAAATTTCTAAAATTAAATTATATGAAACCAAGCAAAGAATATTGGTACAATTTTCAAAAAATAATTATGAACAAGAAATAATTAGATTTATTAAAGAACATGTAGTGCCAAAAGTAAAATATTATGTTTACTTTGAAGACCCAATATACGAAAAATTTAGCTCTGTGCTTCAAAAATATTTCAAAAATTCTCAAATTAATATGATTAAATGTACAAAAAAATTAATCGACGTCATTAACGATGACGAAATTAAGCAAACTATTCAAGCTCATCATGAAGGCAAAAGTAATCATAGAGGGATTGAAGAAACAGTAAAGCGAATAACCAATACGTACTATTGGCCCAATCAACAAAAATCTATTCAAACTTTTATAAACGATTGTGAAATTTGCCAATTAACAAAATATGACAGGAGACCACTTCGATTAGAATTCAATATTACACCTACTGCTGTTAAACCATTTCAAATTGTACATGTCGACAGTATATCTTTAGAAAACTGTAGGTTTTTGACAATCGTAGATTCTTTTTCTAAATATGGTCAAGCATATAAGCTTAATTCGTCACAAGGAATTGAAGTAGTTAATAATCTTGTAAAGTATTTTACCCATCATTGTATACCAGAACAGATCATTTCCGATAACGGATTAGAATTTAAAAATTCAGTTGTAAGAGAACTACTAGAAACCCATAGAATAAAAATTCACTTTATTAGTTCGCAACACCCCGAATCAAATGGTATTATTGAACGTTTTCACTCAACCTTAATAGAGCATATTAGGCTACTTAATAATCAAACCGAATATAAAAAAGAACCAATCGAAATTAAAGTTAATTATGCACTTCTAGCTTACAATAACACTATTCATTCTGTAACAAATCTTAAACCATACGAAATAATAACAGGACATTTAGGTACAGAATCCCCTTTTAATCTAGAAATAGACAAACAATTAGTAAACAATTGTATTTCTAATCACAAAGAAAAACTTAAATTGTTGTATCAAAAATTAAACACAGATATACAACAACAAAAGGAAAAAGTTATAAGTAAAGCAAACGAAGTCCGCGAAAACTTGAGCAAAATTCCAATTCCAACAAGAGTGTTTGTCAAAAATAAACAAAAACAAAGCAAAACGCGTAATAAATTCATACCTGAAGTAGTTAAAAGCATTAATCCCAATCTAAAAACAGCTGAAATTAATCCAACTCATCATAATACTGTTAATAAAATACACATTTCGAATATTAAAAGACCGAAGTGTAAAACTTATAAATTTAAAAACGTTTCAGGTTCCTTGCCATCGGACAAGGGATAGAAATAAAGAACATCACCGAAAATTTAGGCGTTCTACCCATAAACCTGGGATCCGTCAAACTTCAAAGAACGGATCACACGTTCGTCCATTATTATAATTTAGAACCGCTATATATAGAGTATAATAATCTTAATATTCAATACGAAAATCTTAGGTTAAGTATAGCTAATAATGAAGCTTATACACGGGAATTAGATAATTACAATAAGGTAGCTCAATTTAGCAGTAAAACAATATTGGCAAAGATCGAAAATATAAAAATTCATAGCTTAAATAACCGAACCAAAAGAGGTTTAATCAATGGATTAGGATCACTAATTAAAGGCTTAACTGGAAATTTGGAAGCTAATGACGGAGAAAAAATCTACAAAATTATTAATCATTTAGAAAATAACCAAGTTTCACTAAAAACTCAACTAGAAATGCAATATTCCGTTAGCTACCAACTTGTTAGAAATTTTAATGATGCAATACGAGATATTCAGCATAATGAAATAATGTTAAAATCTAAAATAATGCAGCTCAGTGATCGTGTTAAGATCGAAGCTACACGTCAAGATATTCTTTTCGCTGGAAGTTTGTTTAACCAATTACTAATTCTTTATGGCTCACTACTTAATACCTTACAGGATATAGAAAATTCAATAACTTTCTGCAGAGTAGGAACCTTGCATCCTACAATAATTAAATCCAAGGAATTGTTCCTTGAACTCCAGAAAATTTCGGATCATTATAGGAATCAGTTTCCCTTCGAATTAAAGTACGAAAACATCTTAGATTTCGAATCCATTCTAAAAGTAAATTGTAAAATCGATTCAAATAAAATTACATATTTTCTGTCAATACCTATTGATTTTGAAAAGGAATATGATCTCTACTATTTAGTTCCAATTCCTTCAAAACATGAGTCAGAATTTGTGACAATTATTTCGAGTGTAAAATATTTGCTAAAGTCAAAATTTGGTAATATGATAACACCTCTAAATGACAAATGTACCCAAGGCAAACCCTACCACTGTTCATATCAACTACAATCAAATTATAAAGCATCCTGTGAAGAGGACATCCTATTGAATGGAAATTCAAGCAAGTGTCTCTTTACAAAAATTGAAATCTTAGAAAATCACATCGAAATCATCCCCGAAATTAACCAATATCTGTCAGTCTTTCCGAAAGAAGAAAAGCTCCAAATTCAATGCCAGAAGGACATCGAAACAAAATTGCTGTCAGGAATCTATTTAATAAAAGAAAATCCGCATTGCAACTTATTTTTCCGAGGCCGAGAACTACGTTTTCAAGAAGCCACTTACGGAAGACCGTTGGTAATGGACATGCCACATTTTAAATTGGAGAATAGCATTCTACCAGAATTTAAAATTAAATTGAATAATTTACATCTCCAGGAATTACCAATAAATCCAATAATTCCGATTAGGGAAACTTATCGGGAAACATATCATCTCCCCAGTGGCTGGACGATTATTCTGTACGTAATATTAATTATCGTCGTAATCCACATTTTAATCAAGAAATGGAAAAACATCCGAAGAAAAGGAATCTCATCAAAAAATCAAGAATTGGAAGCCCAACCTTCAAAACCAACAGTGAAACTTCCGGAGGAAGCTTCGTTCTAGGGATGCAGGAGTTATATTACAGGCAGTTCCACGTAATAGCAGTGTTAGTGAACCTGGCGGCTTATGTGACTTTGTTGTGTCAGCGGAATCCACGCGCTCGCCTGAGTTATGTCATCTTGCACTTTTTATGTTATCAGCGGCAGTCTGTAGTTAGAACTCGTAACAGTAACATGTGTTTTGCGTAATAATTGTAATCTTGTCAAAATAAAGTTGTTTTTAAAAAGGACCTTACGGCAATACGTAATTTAAGTTATATATCATCAAAAAACTTTTAAATAAAGCCCCAGAGTCTTGCGCGTTAAAGGGTTAACTTTATTGTTACACAATCTCATTTAGTTATGTTCAAATACTGCTGTGTTCAATCTGAACTTCTCGTAAACTTGCGTCCAGTATTCAGTTTTGTAGTTAGATTAAAAATTATTTAGTTTGAGTTATACTCACTTGTAATGGTAACTTCCTAAACCATCATAAGTGTAATCGAACGTGCCGCCACCATCGTAACGAATAACAGTAAAATTCACTAAGTTGATGGCACATACCAAAACCACCAACAGTGAGAATAGTGAATTGTTCATTTTATAGCTGGGTTTCAACTAACACTAAATTTTACATCCAGCGGCACCGCTTTTATATGATTATGTGCTAGACCGGCATCGAATTGAGGTCATGGCTTACCGGGGCTTTAATTAATTGCACCACCTGAACTGAGCGCTAGACCACGGATTAGACACTTTACTTTGTTTAAAACAGAAGTGGACACTTTAAATTATCTCAAGATTACGTTATTTTATGTTTATTAGTACAAAATAATATTATAACACTTACAAATACAGCATTTTAATATTCATCAAAACCTTTAATAGTATATTACATAACAAGCTATGAAAGTGGCGTATTACATGCGAGTATATTATTTAAGAAACGAGGCAAAGCGTAACGAAACCCAGTGACGTAAAATGAGAGGGTACGATACGAACGAGTCATGTACTCTATTTTTCCTACGACCACAAAAAATACACATTTTTGCAATTTAATGAATGACTGCTTTAATGTGACAACTGACAAATAAGTAGATTATCCGTAATTTTTAGGCCATAATGACATATTTTCAGTAGTTTTTAGGTTAAAATTACATATTTAGCCCACTGTATAACTGTGAATTGTGCACTTTTTCATAACAAACACCATGGAGTTATGATAAAGACCGGGTGTCGTGTGTGGGCGCGGGAAAAACTGTCGTATTAATGATTAATTAGTAATATCTATGTAGGTATTGTTCACTGGTTGAAAAAATAATCTCGACATTTCACATAAGGTAACCTACCTATTTCCCTAGGCTGTTAAACTGATCAATTTTCGTTTTGAAAAATTCGTGATGGTGTCTTGTTTCGAGATCTTTAGTCTAACAATTTCGTTAATACTCTGTAACTTAATGTATTTCTATTAATTTTTATTCAGCTTGAAATAAAACGCTTTACAGACATTGGTAATTCTTTCCATGTCATTCCTGTAACTGTGATTATCTCTCAAATATTAATGTTTAGTTAATGACACATAAACAGGGGTTCATTTTTGGCGGTCTAGGACGTTTAGGCGCGATTCTTTAGGCGCGCATCTTTAGGCGCGCACTTTTAGGCGCCAGCGCTTTAGACGCGGACGCTATTAGGCGCCTGGACGTTTAGGCGCCGCAACTTTAGGCGCGGGGACAGTTAGGCGCCACATCAAAGAAATTAACATTATTCTTGATTTTAAAATTTCTTGTTAGGTAATTATTGCAGTCATTAACGTTGAAGAAAAATTCAAATCGTCATAAACAAAATATATTCGGCTGTTTGACGAGCCTTCTTCAGTATTAAAAGTTTTACAAATTTACATATTTAATTTACATTGTATTGATTATGAAACATGAGTTATTTACATTTTATATATAGATAGTTTAACGTGCTGAAATTATATACACCATATACAAAATGTAAATAACTAATTGTTCATAATTGATAAAATGTAAATTCAATATGTAAATTTGTAAAACTTTAACACTGAAAAAGGCTTGTAAAACAGCCGAATATATATTGTGTATGAAGGTTTGAATTTTTCTTCAACATTAATGACTGCAAATTTTAAAATATAAATAATCCAGTCGTAAAACAAAAATTTTACTACATTATTCTTGATATGTGATATATTACCTAGCTGAAATAAGTTATGTAACTAAACTTCTTTCCTAAACATACATAGAAACTGGTTATTTGTGTAGGTAATTGCAAAATATGATGTTTTTTAGGAGTCTGAAAGTTTTGTAGGAGTAAAAAATATCCATTTTGCACTTGTTACAACACTAGTTTTTGTGTAAAATATGAAATTAAAAAAATTACATTTTGCAAGTCCTGCACGATTAATATCATTGACTTAAATTTTCGTAAAGGGAATGTGTGGTTCTTATCAAATCTACGCTCCGAAAAATTGATATTATACCGAGTGTTTCACTTAAGGTACGAATATAGGGAAATCGTATATGTGCATATTCCTTCTTGCTGCTTGATTTGATAGGATTGATAGTGGTATCAATCGAAAGAGAAAAAAAGTGTGCTTAATTTGATACTATTCTACTTGAATTTGTTGCTTGTTTAAGATGAAAATAGTTTAAAAACTGTAATAAATATTTTGCATTTTATTCACAAAAAACAAACCAGCCATGATCAAATTTGTTTATGCCAAAATAAATGTTATCAATTCACATATTTGCTATTTGTCAAAATTATTGCCGGTGATTATCACTGCCCTTGGTAAATTATAGCTGAAAATAACATCTATTTTGGCATAAACAAATTTGATCATGGCTGGTCTGTTTTTTGTGAATAAAATGCAAAATATTTATTACAGTTTTTAAGCTATTTCTATCTTAAACAAACAACAAATTCAAGTAAAGTAGTATCAAATTCAGCGCATATTTTTTCTCTTTGATCGATACCACTATCAATCCTATCAATGCAAGTGGTAATAAGCAGGAATCTGTATATATACGATTTCCTATGCTATTTCCCTCCTTAGCACCTTAAGTGAAACACTCGGTATGCAGTCGAAAATTGCTAATATTGATTTTATTTATTTTCTTGAAATTAAAGAGGCACAAGGCAGGTTATTTGGGCACACCTATCTATTCAATATTTAGTAAGATAATGCCATAATTACTCCAGGTAAATATGGCTGCAGTTTGAGTCCGCCCCGTTTTGGGCATTATTCTACTTTTATTTTCTTAGTAAGGAAGAAACTGGTTGTCAATATTATGGCATTTTAATGCTAACTGTAATCCGATTTTCTGAAGGTTTATTAAAATCTGCTAAATACTGTATAACAACGATTGAGTCATTAGGTACAGTTAACAATGACATATTTAGGAATTTCCAATCCAAATAAGTCTTTCTAAAACTGAGTTTTAAATCCTCCTCTATTTCAAGGTTCGTAAATATAACAAGCTTGGATATATAGGCCATAGTGCCCATTCAATTTTCATTAGTTTCGTTTCGCAAGTTGTGTTGTAAACCGGTGAAGTGATCATCGTCACTTTTGTGGATTATATATTGTTTATGCCATCACCTTTTTCACTCTTTCCAGAGAAGTGTTGAAAACCAATTAGACTTTAAAATTACGTCAGCTGACCTAATTAGCGTACTCTGAGCGTAAAAAAGTAACTACTCGAAAAATTATTAATTTTTAACTTTTGATTTGGAGAATATATAAATACGACTCAAGTCAGTACGCAGCCATAAAACCGACAAGCGATTGATTGTGTTCGTGGGCGTACGCTCACGCAAATTCGGCCCGGTACCTACTGATTAGAGCAATTCTACGCGCAAACTGTTCGTGCGCGTAAAAATGCTCAAGTCAGTACCGAGCTTTAGACATTAAAAAATATAGAGGATGTGGTTTTTAGCAATTTTATTTGCTTAAAGTTTGAAATTTTCTATGGCATGTTTTGAGCACCCTGTATGCAACAATTTATTGAAGAAGTATCTTCTGGTTCCAAAGGTTTTTAAAATTTTGTGAACATCTCTTTTCGTCATGTGCCATTCCAAAATTTAAGCAGCACGCACTTTTCAAAATAACGCTCTGTAAATTTCTTTTGTCAAAAATTGATATATGATATCTAAGCAGTGTTTTATGCAAATATCAGAGCAATCATTTAATGACAAGTTTTTAAAGATCTGTTGTAATCTTTAAAGATTTACATATTTTTTTGGTGGGCAGTTTCTTGCCGTTGACTATCGATATGATAACCTACTAATACAACGGCACAGCTGCCTTTGCGAAAATTTAAGATAATGACATTAATCATTTAGAAATGTCAAAATATAATATTCAAAATTTCAGTTTTTACACGAAAATTGCAACACGTGCAAAATTGATCTTTTAGTCGTCGAAAATGTTCCGACTTAAAAGAACAGCTCACATTTTGCAAGTAGTTAACATAAATAACTAGTTTCTACGTTTGTTATGAAAGAGGTAGTTATGTACCTATTTACAGTTAGACAATACAGTATATGTTCAAACCATGCGGAAACGTGTTTACGTGGCGCCTAACTGTCCCCGCGCCTAAAGTTGCGGCGCCTAAAGTTGCGGCGCGTAAACGTCTAGGCGCCTAATAGCGCCCGCGTCTAAAGGCTTCGCGCCTAAAAGCTCGGGCCTAATAACGCGCGCCTAAAGGTGCGCGCCTAAACGTCCCTTTCCGCATTTTTGGTGACTAGAAAGTAGGTACATTGCCCAGTTCATAGTCTTTTACAGGTAAAGAAAGTAGGTACCAGAAGATTAAGGATTTGGAAAGTTTCCAGTTCATACAATGCCGTGTGTCAAAGGTTAAATTTAGAATAGCCATAACCTATCAAAATTTATTTATGCCTTTAGGCTTTATGACCTTATTGTCTCTTGTATTCTTTGTCTGAGGTCTCTTTAATGTCAGGGTGTTTTACGTAATTTGTTAAGGGGATTGAACACGCTATTTAGTTTTTGTTTGCGGCAACGTTGGCCGATTATACGTAGCACAATTTATGTCCCACTCTCTGTAGTGGAATAAAGCAGGATACCAATATTACAGTTACTCATTGCGCTTACTGCTATGACATCGCTCTTGTGTACTGACAAAACAAGTAGTCTACACGAATAGTTTAACGCCCGTACTAAAGAAATTTCAAAATCGACAAGATACATACCCAGTAATAGAGTAATACTGATCGTTGCAGTAATGAATGGGCATTTTACTAAATTATTGAACTAAATAATGGATATAGTTTTATAGACTTATGCCTTTACGCAATTTGCGTTCTTCGCATATTTAATGCAGAATATGACATACTTGCATATTTCTCACAAAAGGTGAATAAAATGCATAAACGTATATCAACAGTGGTAATGTTTACATTTTAGTTTATACAGAATAACAGGAAACGATCATGATTCACAAACTAAGGACTTTTTGGGAGTCATTATTGCGTTCCGGGAAGGTACTGAGCCTCAAATGCCAGTTCCCAGCTAATATATACAGTGTAGTGATTGACAAGGTTGTGTGCACCTGCATAAGAGGATTAAGCTTATTTAAGGCTCCTAATTGTCGGAGTAAGAGGACTATGCAACTACTGTACGGAAAAACAATAATGTAACATGGCACCAGCCAGCGGGTTTAAATTCTACAAAACCTTACCGTTTTTTATCCAAACACTTTAATGTTGAAAAACGTCTATTTTTTCGTAATACAGAGTGTGCTTTTCTTTTACCGATATCACTTCGCTTATAATTTCCTATAATAAAACCGCATGAAAACACTGCACTCGCTTTCCAACTAATCGGCAAATAATGCTGAATGCTTCTCTGTACGCTGCAGTAGGCGTACAATTAGCCAACAATTTTCTCTGGACGATGCAGCGACGTTATTCTGACTATTTGTAACGGCCAATTATGCGATCCTGGATTCTTGCAGCGTTGTTGAAGCGAGCAAGCGCTATGAATATTCGCGTTTGTTCGTAAGAGATAGATGATGTGCAAGAAAAATGAAAAATGGAATTACAGAAAAACCGAAAGAAATTATATAATTTTCTTTACACTATTGTGCGTACAACTACTTGAAGAATGTCGGATTCTAAAAACAAACTTTATATTGCTTAAATGTATACTGTTTTTATTACTTTTTTTTACATTGATCCTAATTTTGACAAAATTGTTGAGCCATATTTTTTTTAAATGAGTTTCCGAAAAAGTACTTTTCATAAGCTTCACAATGCAACAAAAATTTTTATTCTACGTTTACTGGTTCTAACGTAATTCACTTTTTACGAAAAGCAGTGTTTTACTCTCATTCATCTCTTTCTAACTAACGTAGACTTATACAAGGAAAGGAATACTCCAATTGATGGCGTGAAGTATTTACGTGTGAAGGCTTTACATGTGGAATTAAGTCGTGTTCAAAACCCTTAAGTCGTAAGATATTCCAAGTATCACATAATATATTATTTATATTTGGTTTAGAGTGGTGTAACCGTGAAGTTGTGTCCAACGTGTCCCAAATTTTCGGTGATATTACAATCAAGCGGTGAAATAGAACTCAAACACACAACCAGATATCACATTCTTAGTAAAAGGTGGGTTATCAAACCCGGTTCTCCTCTTCTTAAGAGTCTTTCATAACAATCCTAATCATCTTACGTAGAATAGTGACACTATGATTGTGATATCAAATTAATTAGGTCAATTAAAACCGCGAATTAAATTCAATTAAATCCGTGGTTTGACCCAATTAATTTCTCAGATTGCTCTAATTAATTTTGATATGTGATACTGATTAAATTACGCATTAGCTACTGATTAAATTACGCGGCGGCCATTTTTACTTCCTTTTACAATAAAGGAAGTATTGGATTCACCCCAAAAATTCGAAATAGAGTTTTCAACAGATCTTCACGTTTTAGAGCCCCCTGATCCCAAAAAATATTTTTTTTTCATTGGTCTGTCTGTCTGTCTGTGTGTGTGTCTATGTGTGTGTCTGTGTGTGTGTGTGTCTGTCTGTGAACAGAATATCTCAAAAACGAAAAGAGGTATGGCGTTGAAACTTCATATATAAGTTTTTTGTACTATGTAGATGAAACAGCAAGCTTTTGAAGAAAATCGCATAACCGGAAGTAGCTGTTTACTCTTGTGATTTTTCAGTTTTTTTCGATTTTTTCAAAAACGGCTCTAACGATTTTTTTTAAACTTTACATTTTTATTACATTTTTAATGTGTATTAATGTGAGATAGGTGATTTTCCAGTTGAATACTTCTAAAGTGGGTTTATTTTGTTTTTTTTAATTGTTTTTATTAACTCCTATTTTAAATAAAACACCCGGTATATTATTACATTTTCGAATTCAGCTGAAAATTCTAGAAAAAATTTGTCTCTTCAACTAACGCTCTATTTTGTACCGTTTTTGTAGAATTTGTAATTTTTGAAAATTTTTGACAAATTTTTAAAAATTAAAAATGAAATTTTTGACTAATTATAAGATTACTATAAAAGGAAGGCAAACCGGCTGACTTAATCGAAACGAATCGAGAGCCAAAATTTATTCGAATGATTATTCAAATAATCATTCGGTTATTAATATCATTCGAATGCAAATAATTCGATTATGAAAATTGTCCGGTTATGCCCATCACTAATTATAATAGCACAGTTGTCGCATCCGTTTCATACTACATTCAGCTTTGTAATTATATGAATACCAAAATCAACATTAATTTAGAGGAAACTTCCTGTCCACTGTTTGATTAAACTTACAACAACCCAGCCAGAGTTTTAAATTTAAGCAAGTATTTGCAAGTCTTTGTTACAAATGCGCGAAACAAACTAATATTTCTTCAGAGTCGACTGACGTAGAATTGCAGCAACGTATAGTGGAAACATTCTATGAATGCCCATGCCGAAGCTGTAACTTTATAAGTAAAGGCGACGGCATTACAGAACACGAAAAGAGTTGCGATTTTCGTGATTATTGGTGTTGTTTTCCAGACTATAAGTCTTTATTCAACATATATACTGCACAGAAGCATTTAAAAAGTCATTATCCAATTCGTATTATTACTAGTGATGCCTTCATAATAAGGAACATGGAGGGTGTAGGGTTTATAATAATTAAAAATAAGAGACTTTTTGTGGTTCGGCATTCGATTTGTATACAATTTTCTGAAGATCGATGCAGGGTGGAGGTATTGTTAGATTCATGTGAAGAAAAACAAAAAACCATATATTTTGAACGCGGCAAATTTAAATCGAAGCGATACCGTTTAGCTTTAAATTGTTTAGTTGACATCCCACAATCTGAGCTTCCATTTTGTTTAAAAAAATCTTTAATTGCTAGGTTGAGTTTTAACGATGCGTGGTTGTTATAGAATTCATTAAGAAAATATTATTATTATTATTAAGAACAGTAAGCAGGCGGCAAGCCGATATCGCTTACGTTCATAAACACAAAATAAGCAGTTGTATGTGTATATAGTAATTTGATTGTTAGTACACTGGAAAATATATATTTAGGTGGGTACCATTAATTTAATCGAACAATAGTATTCCTTATTTCTAAAACATATGTAAAAGCTTCAAACAGAACTTATTCTGTATGAAATTTAAATACTTAAAGTATAAAAGGACTCCATCATCTGATTATCAGCAATTTATTTATTTGGGGGCCCTTGTGGTTGTGATTTACTTTATAATAAATGTAGTAGGTAACTCAAAAACATGTTTTGTATGCATTACAACCTTAATTTATGTCGTGTCTTAATATCTACATTATTGTTTATTAATAACTTGTACAGGGCCCCCGCTACCATATGTGCAAAGTGTGAAATGCTCACGGGCGCCATCCTTTAGGGGCGCCAAAACCCAGGGTAAAAAAAATTGCAAAAAAATTTGCAAAAAAAACAAAAAACAAAAATTAATTTTAAAATAAAAGTTGAGAAATTAAATAGGATTAGGTATAAATACACACGAAATTTTATTAGTATATCATCCAGTTACTGCCGATTCCTATGTTGCGAGAACATGTCAGGCAGTAGTTTCTTGATTTTTCCTGTTCAGACATGAATAATGCCTGGAGCGCTATAAAAGCGATGCATCGCCAGAGGCGTTTTTAAACCGGTTAGTTCACTGGACCTTGCGACCGTGCAACAAGTGCATAAAAACAAGTAATTCTATTAATTTTTACATTTAAAGTTATTTTTATTTTGTCAAGTGTTGTGTTGTATAATATTTTGTTTACTCCTTTTTTCTCTAAAAAATTAAGTGCTGAATACCTGCTGTGCAATTTCAATGGTTTGATTTTTTATAAAATGGTAAGTGTTCCCTACTTTATACTATCAACATTAACCCTTTATAGGATACTGGTTATAATTAATTTTATTTACCCAAATATCTTTTTATTAATTGAAATGTCATGTACGAGTTTAAAAAAGTAATTGGTTTTTTATCCATAACTCGCTTAGTTTTTATGCTATAGATCTTTTTTAAAAACCATTTTGTAAGGTTTTTTAAAGGCTATAATATCAAATTAGTTTAATATTTTTTTCTGCCTTTATTTTTGAAAGGGTTTAAGCTGAAAGGGCTTGAACAAATTGCTTTTTACTCAAATATGCAAACTTGGTGCTTATTATTGTGCTTACTTTAGAAGTTAATTCCTAATTCCCATGAGTACTAATTATTTATTTGTTTTTTCAGGATAAAAGAAAGAGACCTTTAGGTGCGAAGTTTCGCGAGCAAAAGAAACTGAGACTACAAGAAAGGGAAAAAATGGCTGGATCTTTAAAGCACTTCTTGCAAAACAATCAAGATTCCACGGAGACTATCGATGCGACCGAATCTCAAGATTCTAAATCCGTAATATCAGTAACCGTGAGTGGACAGTCTTAATTTTCAACAGATGCGACCACGGTAACATCAGGTCCTGCAACAAGTGGCGGCGGTTGTAGCAGCAAAACAGCTTCTACTGATGCAGAGCCCGATGAAGCGATGACACCATCCTCGTCTACAGCACTTGAACAATCCACTTTAGGTAATTCAGCTTGTGTAAGAAGTTCGGTAATGTCAGCTACCGAAATACCTGCTGCAAGTGACACTTTCGATGAAGGCTTTAATGAGGCTAGTGTCGATATAATTCCGTCCGACCCCGGTTTGTGGCCCGAAAGCATCACCAATGAGATAGCTAGAATATTGGTGGTCCGCCCTTGATAGACATCAGTTTTAGCTTTCCTAGTAATAAAGATAAGAGAAAGTTTTCGTGCAAATACTTTGTAAGAAGTCTAGCAAATGGAGAAAAAGTCGAAAGGACTTGGCTTATTTACTCTATTTCTAAAGATTCTGTATTTTGTTTTTGTTGTAAGTTGTTTTGTAAAACTCCTAACACTTTTTGTGGTACAAATGGAGCATCTGATTGGCAACACTTGTCTTTGCTAATTAAGAGACACAAAACGTCAATTTTACACAACAGTTATATGAACACTTGGGTAAATTAAAAAAAATGTTGTAGACACCTACGACTGTTAATGCTCATCACCTGCGGATTTTAGAAACGGAAAAAACTATTGGCGCGACTTGTTGGAAAGAATTATTGCGATTGTTAAGTATTTATCTACACAATGCTTGGCATTTCAAGGTTCTTCTAAATTACTTTTCGAACATGATAATGGAAATTTTCTAAAAGCTGTTGAAATGATTGCCTCTTTTAATTCAGTGATGAGACAGCACGTTAGCTGAGTGTGTAACTCCCAAAAACAATCTGTTAAAATGACTCATTATTTAGGCGTGCAAATACAGAATGAAATAATTGAATTATTTTCGTCTAAAGTAAGAAATAATATTTTAGAAATGGTTCGCAGTTCAAAATATTTTTCAATAATATTAGATTGTACACCAGACACTAGTCATACTGAGCAAATTAGTCTTGTTCTGAGGTATGTTGTCCTTAACACCACTTCAAGAAAGGTTGAAGTTAAGGAAAGTTTTATTGCGTTTAATCCAATACTGGACTCTACAGGGGAAGGGATATATACGTTTGTGACAGAAATTTTGAAAAAATTAAATTTAGATATAAAAAATATTAGGGGAAAAGGTTATGATAATGGGGCAAACATGAAGGGAAAGCATGTTGGGCTTCAAAAACGCATTCTTGATGCGAATCCGAGAGCCCTTTTTGTACCTTGTGCGGCTCATACTTTGAACTTAACAGTAAATGACGCTTCTAAGGTGTCAGATGCTACAATAAACGTTTTTAATCTTGTGCAAGAGTTATATAATTTTTTTTGTCATCCACAAAAAGGTGGGATGTTATGAGAAAAAATGTCCCCGGGTTAAGTTTAAAGTCTCTAAGTGAGACAAGATGGTCCAGCAGAATTGATGCAATAAAGCCCCTTAAATTTTATTTAATTAAGGTTTGCGAAAGTCTTCTAGAAGTAACTGAAGATAATTCCTTTCACATTGATGCAAGACATAAAGCGAGTTCCCTCTTAACGTCTGTATAAAATTTTCAATTTATTTGTGAAATTATTATTTGGCATGACGTTTTATTTCATATAAATATTGTCAGCAAACAAATCCAAAGTGCTACAATTAATATTAAAGTATGCCAGACCTACCTAAAAAATTTAGTTGATCACTTCCAGCAATATAGATCTGGCCAATCATTTCAAGAAATTCTTGTACAAGCGAAAGAAGTAGCACTCTCTCTCGAAATTGAAGAAGACTTTCCACCGTTACCAACGGTCAGGAGGAAATTTAAACCAAAACTGTTTGACTATGAACACCGAGATGAGACCCATCATGATCCAAAAACCGCCTTTAAAATTAGTTTTTTCTTAAAAATTATAGATCAAACTTTAAGCTCTCTAAAAAATCGATTTGACTTATTAAATGAGTATGATAATATTTTCGGATTTTTTAGCGACGTATTCAAATTAAGTGACAGCGATCTTTTAAAACGTTGTTCTGTTCTTGAAGAACGACTGACAGATCAGGATAATAAGGATATAGACTCCAATGATTTGTTTAATAAAATTAAAGCGTTAAAGTTGTTTTCATTACTTGATGATACTGACCCTTTAAGTATTTTACAATATATATTTGAAAACATTTTAATCTCCACCCTTCCAAACGTAAGCATTTCACTAAGAATTCTTCTGACATTGCCTGTATCTGTAGCTTCTGGCGAGCGATCTTTTTCAAAGTTAAAAATCATTAAAAATTATTTAAGATCGACAATGCTTCAAGAAAGATTGTCTGGGCTAGCAATATTAGCAATTGAACAAGAAATTTTTGATGGTATAAATTTTAGCGATGTAATTAATGAATTTGCAACAGCAAAGTCTCGGAAAATATTGCTACTACAAGAGCTATTTTTTATTTTTCTATTGTACCTAGCTATCATTTTTGATTTTATAACGAAGTTACCTAGGTATTTGTTATCAGAAATATCTGCATATTTTTTAAAGTATCTAAGTATAAGTAGAAAGTAGTAGGTACTTATATATATGTAGACATTAGGCAATATTTCTGTTATTTGTTCCTAAAAAAATGTGATTTTTAGTTTTGGGTTATTTTCTAGTATCTATAAACAACGTGTCTGTACCCCATTAGTTAAGTAATTGCTTTAAAATGGGTGTGAACAAGAATTTATTTTAATTTATTTTGTTATGATTTTATTCTGTTTGTTTCATTTTGATATTTTAGTCTACAAATAAATATGACTTCTAAAGTTCAGTTTTTTGCTTTATTTCAAGCACCTACCTACCTACCTACCTTCAAAAAAATAAATAAAAAAACATGATCCAAAATGCCTTAAGGGGCGCCAAAATCCTTTTTTGCACACAGGTGCCAGTAGCCCTTACGGGGGCCTCTGAACTTGTATACAAGGCATATTATATGGTACATAATAACCTGGCGGAGATTATGGGTGACCATGGTACGAGAATGACCATTCAGCTTTCTAATCCATTGTTTAGGTTATTAAGAAACACTAGTGAGACATATAATTTTGTATACACCACGGGCATTACTTGATGTTTATACACTCGAGCGATTTTCATACCCTCGGGTCAGAACCCTCAGGCTTGTAAACTTGTCATCATCGAGCAGGCATAAACATCTTTATAATGCCCTTGGTACATAAATAACTATTATAGCTGAGTTATTGTATTTGTTTTATATTTGCAAATATCTAAAGTACTTGCTCTTTATTATATGAATTATTGTATACCTACAGGGTGATTCGGGAGGAAGTGGCAATATTTTGAGGACATGTCGAGGAAGCCAAACTAAGCAAATTAAGCTCATATGTTTAAGTCCGATTTTCATTTGTTTCAGAGATACGTTGATTAATTGTAATTTAAAAACTAAAGAAAAATTCAATACAAAACTAACAAAACAAAACAAAAAAATACACAAATTGCATTAATTCACAACAAATTTTCAAAAAACCCGCCCACTTCGATACACTTATTTGCGCTTTTATAAATTCAACTAGTAGCGAGTTTTAGTAAACAATGATTTGCTCTAATGAACGCTGCAGAATTAGTTCAATTTATAAAGGCGCAAATAAATGTAGCGAAGTGGGAGATGATGTTTTCGAAAATTTGTTGTGAATTAATGCAATTTGTGTACTTTTTTGTTTTGTTTTGTTAGTTTTGTATTGAATTTTTCTTTAGTTTTTAAATTACAATTAATCAACGTATCTCTGAAACAAATGAAAATCGGACTTAAACATATGAGCTTATTTTGCTTAGTTTGGCTTCCTCGACATGTCCTCAAAATATTGCCACTTCCTCCCGAATCACCCTGTATAATGAAAATAAAAGATTGAATTTTATTGAGTTTATTATTATAAAACAATGCAGAAATTCAAATGTAATAGCTGATTTTGCCATTATTGTTGTTTGGCGTTTGTTCAACCTATAAAGAAGAACCACATACCATGAATTGGCAAAGATTAATTGTGGTAATGTTATTATACTCCCAGCAAGTATTTGTAAAATGTCAGCGATTTTCAAGAATTGGTGCTTGTTTTTAAGGCTTCCTTTTAGTAAGTCCGTGGAACGCTATAAATTGGCCAACTTGGAATACCAGTAACTTCCTTGTAACTGCATTTGGAAAAATACCAATTTTACAACAACACCATTAGACCTTTCTTTGTCGCAGTAAATGAACAAAAATGTCAAATTTGAAATTAGAAAGAAGTTAGAGGGGCATCTATAAAAACGCGAAAATATTAAATAGGAACCTAAATATAATTTTTTAAATATTTTTCTTATTTTAGCGCTGTGTAAATAAATGATGTTACCATATATACATATCGACCTTGTTGTAGAGTTGCTTTGTTTTTGAAGTAATTAGTATTTTGCTAGAAAAAAATTGTAATAGTATATTATGATACGAGTTTTATAAGAAGCATTTTGTAGCACGCCCTAAAGGAGTAAGCAAACAAATTAAAAAAAATTGTATTTTTATTATAGCATCGCGTTTGCGTATCGTAATAGTCTTAGTACGAACGCAAAGTAGATAAAATATTTTATCAAAATTTAACGAAAATAGGGAACACACATAACAGTCGTAGAATCCAAACGACCCAAACGGATTAGTGTAAGTCGTCATAATACTTTAGCCCAAAGCTATTAGTGCAGGTAAAAATGCATATTTACAATTGATATGGTATTTTACTTTAGTTCTGAATTACAAAGGCAAACTGAGTGTTCAGGTACTGTTTTATATTTCAACAATATTATATACGTTTCTTTTGAGGTTGGAGTCATTAATTAGAATTAAAAACCACACGTTTATTTCAAAGTTGTTACTTCCTCTTCAGATGAATCATGATAAATTATTTACAAAGTTTGTCGAAACATAATTGTAAATAATCCAAGTTTTAAAATAATAATACAAAATAAAAATAATAATAATAAAAATACACTCCATTATCAATAGTTTTGAGTTTTTGACACGTCATGTTTACAATTTCGCAACAACATCGAGAAACAATAATGAATAATAATAATAATTATAATAATAATAACAATAATTATTAATTAAAATTAAATTAAAATAATTATGTTGTGTACCTACTATATACTATAAGTTCTTATTATACCTCTCTAATTGGCAACTGTCTAGGATATCTCGGATCTATAATCTCGGGAAGCAATGTCGACAAATAAAAGTTTTTCAGTTTTGGTAGCATTTCTTCATTCCAAAAAGAAGCATCAATTTTAATAATTTATACTGAAATTCCACGAGGAGTCTAAACTACAAAGTAACACTTTTCTCTCTTAGTTATATTTAATTGTCCTTGAATTTGATACATTTAATTGTCTTTTTGTTTTAATTTTAACCTTCCTTCATGTATTTCTCAAAATTTAATACCCTTATTTACTACAGCTTTTTCAGGGTTAACATTCGCGCATTATAGGGACATTCCACCTCTATAATGGCATCGTCATTTATTAATCCGTCAGGAGAAGCCCCAAGGTATGGATGCAAATCATACAAAAACAAACCGCATTCACTGAGGCTTAATTTTGTGATTTCTTTAAATTGTTCAATGGTTTGATGCTCATTATCGCTTCCATAACGTGTAGCACTACTTCCAGAAAATTGTTGGTACAACATATTTTTCACAGTGTTGACACAGGATGTCGACTGGCGCATTTTACAAATTCTACCAAAGTTTGAAGCTGTGAGCCGTTTCCGTCGTTCTTGAAGCCATTGATGGTTTTTGCTCTGTCCAACATTGCCCAATAAGATTTCTTCTCTGTTAATAGTTAAATCGTGTAAAAACTTTCGTTTGGTTTCCTCTATGTTTTCGTCGGACATATCTGGAATTGATTCAGCAGTATTAGGACCATAATCGGCGTCTGGACCGGCAACCTTTCTAGACCTGAACGTTCTTTTTACTTTTTCCCTTCGGGAGGCGGCTTGGTGCTTCTGTTTTTAACAAAATACGGATGTGTATTTGCCGCGTGTGTTTCAGCAGCAGTATGTATAATTTCATGAAGCGCACCTACGTTGTTGTGGGCGACGAGAGCCGCTTCACAGCGAGCATTATAGGAACGCCTTAGTGCAAAATTAATTCGTTTGCCACCTATGAATTTTGCTACTTGCAAATTATAAAGCTCAGCAGAGTTATTAGTGACATCATGTAGAAGGCTCTTAGACTGACCTGCTACGCGACGAACTGCTACCATTATATCTTCAAAGAGTCCGCTTTTGATAAGATCTGGTACAATGTTATCCTCGTTGTTTTTAGTGCCCGTACAAAAAGTTTACTCTAGTAGAGTATTGAAGCAATATTATGTACAAACTAACGCTGGATATGAATCTGTAGAAAGCGGGTTTTGTATCATTTCCGGTTATACCGGAAGTGACACCAACTTTTGATTTTCAAATAACAACCTATAAATTTTATTCTATATTCTAAATGTCCGTAAAATTAGCTTTACAACGATGTATAACTGGCATATATTTACTACAAAAGTATGTATGTTATAGGTCACCAAAGTCGAAATGTTCAAAAATCTTTAAAAAAATTGTAGAGGGTCTCACAGGCAAATTTAGTTAATAATTAAAAAAAGGAAATGTAGAGCATTTCGCCCTCCATTACATAAAAAAATGTAATCAAAATGGTGGGCGCCGTTTTCGAGAAATATTTTTCTGAAAACTTCAAAATTGTTGGAAACCCCCTATTTTTAGAATTGGTTCGTTCTCAAAATTTTTTTTGCACAATATGATTCTAACGCATAAGGGCTCTTAAATGACTTAAAGTTTATGTCAATCGAATTATCGGTTTTTGAATAAACGGGCGTTAAAGTCGGAATTTTTAAAAAATCGTAGCTGCCTTAATTGGTATGGGAAAGTAAAAAAATAGGTAGTAGTAATGTATAATTTCATATGAGTAGGTCATAGAAAATATAGGCTATACGTTTTAATTCAGTAAATTTTTATTTGACGAAATTATATAACATATTTATTACTGAATCTTATTTTAGTAAAGTTTTTTCAATTAAGTAATTGATTATAGAAATCAATCGATTAGTAATAATTGATTATCTTTTATTTAGTGTTATCATAGTCATAATTGTTTAAAAATAGATAATATTTGAATGCATTTCCTGCTATTTTGATAAGATTAGATCTCGTAATATTTGTTAAATACCTAGACATACAAAAATGTTAATAGCATAAGAATTAGTAACGTGTTTTTATGAGGACAATTCTAGAAAAATAAATGTTTGTATAAAACTGCATCAATATTAACAAGAACTAAACGATTTCTGCAAGAAACAAAAGTTGTAAAATGCAATATAATAACGTCTGCTGATTGTTATCTAAGGATTAAGTAAACCCTTTCAGACAGGTAAAAACAACGTTTAGTTGGATACCTACTAATAAGGCGTTGCTACAAATTTCAAGCAGATATTTTTTCCAACTAAAAGAAAGCCTTAAATAGATGTGTTTAGGCATTGCAAAACAACTTCATATGAAAATGGAACAATGAACTAGAGAACCAGTCCTTGCCTATAGCTGCATTTAAGGTAGGGTATGCCATAAAACCATGGCTCTAAAAAAAGCTGTATATCCTATAACTTAATTTATTTCATTTTGGAACCATAATCTTGTTTATTGTTCCTGATAGCGGACATAAAATGGCTTTTATGGCCCTGGGGCCTATAAAGTTGCTAAGCAGTATAACAAACACTAGCAATGTAGTATAGCAACAATCTGGATAGAAACCATTCATAGCTCTGGTACAACAATGACGCCGTAGCCAAAATACTAAATCCTGAAATTATGTCCATTTTGAGAACCACAATGAAATAAATCGCCTAAACACGAGTATAGCTCTCGGGAAATGTAAAGCTCTCCGTTTCGCGTGGCGCTTTAACTATTCCCTCGTGCTATCCATTGATTATGTCCTTAATACATAAATAACTATTATTTTAGAATCTATTTTTGTACAGTTAATTCAAATGTGATACGATTATACCGATTAAATCACTTGAAATTATCTTATAACTTCCTTCTTTTTCGGCTAAATAGGTAGAACTCGGCTAATATTTTTTTGTTAAAATCCCATAAATTTCCATTTTTAACAATTTACAAACTTGCCTCAAAACCACTACTAACGACTGAATGTCGGCGATCATTCCGGCAATCATAACTTTGTTCAAGGCAAAAGTCTTATTGTTGTCGATTAGTACCATGTTCTGAAATTCTTCAGCCAAAAGATGCGTTTCCTGCCGGGGCCTCTTCTCCCGTTCACTTTTCCTTCTAGCACCAGCTACTCCACCCCTAACGCTGTTCGTTCCTTATAATATGTCTTAAATATTCAAGTTTTCTTTGTTTAACGGTGTTCATAATTTCCATCTTTTTGTCTATATAGTCATAATTAGGGGTAAAACAATTAACCAAATCTTCTTTAGGGCAAAACAAAGCAATTGACCTGATACTCATTAGTACCAAAATTGTCCCTTTAAAAGATGCAGGGTGTTAATGAAAAAAATTATCTCTATACTTGGAAAGTAAACATTGAAATTTTTAAAATCAAGTAGCCAGATTTTGATAGTCAATTTTAATTTTGAAACAATATCAAGACAGTGGCTGTCACAAACACCCATTATTTGTTTGAAAGATTGTTGTATTTTTTAAACGAACGATTTTCTTTCGAAATGGGTGATTTTACTCCAAGAGAAATAGAAAACATCGTTTTCGTGTATGGCTTTTGCAACGGAAGTGCCTTAGCAGCCGTTAAGGAGTACCACCGTAGATTCACTAACAGAAGAATCCCAAATCATCAGGTCTTTACTTCAGCCTTTTTAAGACTGGGTGATGTTGGTCTTCCGCGAGCCCGAGGGGTTGGTGCACTTTAGATAATCCTACTACAAGTACTCGCTGAAGGATACTTGATAACTGGTCTAACTGAAAACCAGTTTTCACTATTGTGTTCCTTTGAGTATTGCATGGCACAGTGGTAAGGGCGTCAGGCTTGCAATAAGCGAGTCCTCGGTTCGAATCTCTGGGCAGGCGGAATTTTTCCGCAGTCCGTTGGATCGGTATTGAGCCCAGTCGCATTTAAGCACAACGTACATGGCGCGAGCACCTACGCAGTAATGAACGGTTTTAATTGGTCAGCGCCGAACAACAGTATGAATTGCCGATAAGGTACTGATCTCGCTTACGTTTTAGCGAATCAGCGAATGGTGTGTAATACAGCATACTGTACTTATGCATCCGACGAAAGAAGAGCCCTGGTCATCAATGATGTCTGTGTGGTATAAGATTAAAAAATGTCTAGTTAAATCAGCATTCATAGTTTGACAATTAAATGATGTTTACAGAGCTGACATACAAGATGATTTTCTGAGGTTACGTATATGATTCTAGCTTTCTTTTAGATTTTAAATGAAATTAAGCAAAAAATGTTATCTAACAATATTTATTAAATTTTATTTTATTATAATTAACTAAAAAAGTTTAGTAGTTTTTATACCAAAATAACACCATCCATTTACAATTTAAATCAACTTAAATATTTTCAAGCACCAAATTATAATCAGTAGTAATACTATAAGTACTTCGATATTATTGGGTTATATGTCGATAACTTGTTACACAATAGTAAAAGAGTGTCAGTTTGACAGGTTAAATAGTCCGACCACGTCAGCGGGAGGATTATTCTGTTATTGTGCATGAAGTTTGAGACGTATAACCTGTTCGAAGTATGAATTGTATTCGATGTGATTATATTTTGAGTAAATTTCAATATTAGGAACAAATATTTTATTGACAGCTCGATGTGTTTATATTAACATAGCTTAAAGTCATCTCCATGAAAACATCAAGTTGACAAAAATTATGTATTGCGTCGGCTAGTGAAGTTACTCTAATATAATCGATTTTGTATAATCGAAATTATGCAAGATAACTTAACTAAATTCAGCCTTCTGATTGGTTGAGATCGCTACGAACAAAATAATCACATTAATAATACGTCGGATCAGGGATAGAAATTGTTTAAGAAGATGAAAGCTGCGAAAACAGTATATGAGTATTGCTTACTGGAACGTACTCGAATGGAACCCAACAGAAAAGGAAGTATTCGATGAGCTGTTAAGATGTATTGATATAACCGTACTAAGCCATGGGGACTCAATTCTGCTTGTTCACTGCGAAGGTTGGGTTCGATGGTTAAGAAGAGTAATCTTTTGTCAATTTCGACACACCCAGATTAACTTTTCTTAGCAGTGTGATAATCAGATCGTCCTTCCACCCTGTAGGTATTCTTCTGATGTTCGAAACAGTCTGTTTAAGTGGGTGCAGTAAATGTACGTGTTAGAAGGGTAGAAACTGAATAGCTCATTTATGGTATGCTATCTGGTCCAGCTGCTTTTTGAAGTTTTAACTGATTAATTTCTTTCGATAGTTTCTCAGACACTGAGTTCATTTGTAGAAATCCTTAGATGTTGCTGTGCAGCGTAGGTGGTCAGGTTGTTTGGCTGTTTGTTGTGGTGGTGCGCTGAAAGTGTTCGTCTTTGGGAAATTTAAATCCAACGTCACGCAGAACAATGTTTAAACGGCTTCTTCCTATATTATAATATGTTGCTCCTATATGTATGATACATTTAATTTAAATATTTATATCCAGATATCTAATCATCTAATGTATATCATGTGATATAACAATTGTATGTTTAACTGGTGGGGTAGTAAAGGCAACTAGAGGGTTATTTATATTTTTGTGAGTAACAAAATAACTTGAATTAAAAATTTACGAGAAATAATCGCGTTAAGGGTCAAATTCCCATTAATTGTGAAAAATAATAATTGCTGATTTGATATGTAGTAGTAATAAAGCATTCTCTACGATCAAATTTGACTTCAGGTTACAAGTATTATTCAAATAAATAATTCTAATATAAAGATTATTTCAAGTAATAGAGTTTTCAAAGAGCTACAACGAGCTTAAGATTTGGTCGGGAACAACCAGGAAGTGTTTGCTGACTAGAATTTATCCAGTTAGGAGCCGAGGTAGAGCATTCAGGTACAAGATAAACGTTCAGAGGGTTAGTGACCATTTCTTACAAAGTGGAAGGAGGTTATAGGGGCAAGTTTGGTGCGGAAGATTGTTATTGTAGCTATTATATTTAGAAGTTAAATTTAAAAGCATTATTTTTTTAAATTTAATAGTGATTTTAGTACTCAAACTTTCGACAATTATATTTTGAAATTTGAATATTTTGGAGTTAGGTTATATTTAGAATTTTATTGTTTTAATCAAGTTTGGATACATTTAACATTTGATTATATTATTTTTTGACAATTTGTATTTTATTTTGTAATGTCAGATCAAACTTCAGTGTGCTACTAACAAAATGAACATACAAATTTAACTTTATGAAGTACCTGAAACTTGTATTTGATTCTTAAAGTCAAATAGTTATTATAATTTAAAAGGAATTCAGTCTTTAGTTTCAATAGAGGAAGTTTTTAGTTGAAGATTAACCCATTCACCTGGGAATGATGAGTCCCATTCCTTATAAAACTGGCTAGTCGTGACTTAAACAATAATAATTACATGCCATAATTTTAAATGTCAAATTGATTCAGGAGTTACGTCAATTCCTACTTACCATATTAAGTAATGTAAGAACACAAGTGAACTGTACCTGATGGTATTTCTTTTTAATAATTAGTAAAATAGTATATTTAATTTGATACTACAAAATGTAGTCTAGATAATATATTTCAATTGGTAACTCAAGTAGAGTTTAAAAGGGGATGCAATTACATTTTGGCTGACAACGTGTAGCTTTACATTAATACAAATAACACCGCGAGAAGAAGTGTTATATTTCAGGTGCCATGCCATTGCGTAACGTAAAGGGAAAGCCGATAGGTAGGGCGGTAATATAGGTTCGGAATAGAACTATGTAGCTATTTATTGAGACAGGTATACAAACGTTAAACAAAGACAAACATTCAAAAAAGTTGCAAAGTTAAGAAACATAAAAATCTGTTTCATTCGTTCATTTAATGACCACTGACATGGGATTTAGCATTTGCGACGTTGCGTTCCACATTTAGGGCGAGATTCTCTTTCCTCTTCTGATTTGTTCTTTTTTACTTTCTTTTACAATAAAGGAAGTACCTATTGGATTTACCTCAAAAATTCGAAATTGAGTTTTTAACAGATCTTCACGTTTTAGAGTCCCCTGAACCCAAAAAACATATTTTTTTATTGGTCTGTCAGTCTGTCTGTGTGTGAACAGAATATCTCAAAAACTAAAGAGGTATGGCGTGGAAACTTCATATATAAGTTTTGCGTACTATGTAGATACGACAGCAACCTTTCCAAGAAAATCACATAACCGGAAGTATGGTGTTTACTCTTGTGATTTTTCAGTTTTTTTTTCGATTTTTTCGAAAACGGCTCTAACGATTTTTTTCAAACTTCACATTTTTATTACATTTTTAATTTGTATTGATGTGAGATAGGTGATTTTCCAGTTGAATACTTCTAAGATGGGTTTCCTTTGTTTTTATTTCTATTTTTGTTATTAAATAGAACACCGGGTACCTATATTATTATTTTTGTATTCAACTTAAAAATTCTAGAGAAAATTTGTCTCTTCAACTAACGCTCTATTTTGTACCGTTTCTGTAGAATTGTAATTTTTGAAAATTTTTGACAAATGCTTAAAAATTTAAAATGAAATTGTTGGCTAATTATAAGATTACTGTAAAAGGAAGTTGTGTGCGTGTTTCACACCAGATTTTTTAATTTGTTTCCGGAATTACCCGGCGGGCCATTTTAATGTCGATTTTTGCGCGAATATTTAAATTTGAAGTTTTTCAGATTTTTTCTAAATCCAATTTTTTGAATTAAAACTTCCCGGGGTGTCGGCCATCTTGGTTTTCTGCGCGCGCATTTTTCTCGAATTTTTAAATTTTTAATTTAGCCCCCATTTTTGAATTTGATTACGTCACGCCGAAGTCTTCCGTCTCACTCATCGCAGCTGTTCTCTCTCGCTCGCATTTATTTATTTAATTTAAAAAAGCTTTTTACGCCGGCCCCAAGTAGATTTGAACCCTAGTTGTCTGATCAGTACCCAGGCACCGCATCCCCAGAGCTACGGAGAACTCTTGTTTTTACTCCGTTTCTGCATCAGTTTATTACCGAAGTATGCTTTTTAAAGTTTGCCGAATAAGTGAGAATTTTAACATTATTAAGTTACTGTTTTTTAATGTCTCCTTGTGGGTGCTTGATTTTTGTGTATTTTTAACATGCGTGTAACTTCTAACACGGCCTCGAGCTGATATTTTAAAATCGATTATAGTTAATTCAGGCTCGATAATGAAATAATTACGCAAGTGTGCAGTTAAAATTAAAATTTAAAAGCGCTTGATGTATTACGATGTTGCCTGTTAGCTTACAGATACCTTTTAATTAAATGCTGGACCGGATAAATTGTATTTATAGTTGAGAAATTGCCACGCCTATAATTTTTAATTTTCTGCGTCGATTTTTAAATTTTAAATTAAAATTTGTACAAATTTGAGTTTATATATTCCTGAAATACCTCTGTAAGAGCAAGTGAGATAGAACGAGGACAAGTCGGATTTGAACCCCAGCCACATGTGAATAATTATTTGAAATCGCGAAATCCGAGGATGTTATTTTTATCAATTGCCCAAACAGGTCGTGGCTTGTCGGCGACAAGAGGCAAATTCAGATCGTAAATATAAAACGAGTTACAAATTTGAGTTTAATATATTCCTGAAATACCTCTGTTCAGATAGCTTTTATTCTATTAAAAATTTTACGGGGCCGCGATTTTAAAATTTGGTCCATAACAATTAGCTACTTTTCTTGCATACTTCAAACAGATAATTCAATTATAAAACCAAGTGACTTAATCGCTCAGTCGTGCGGGAATTGCACTGTCTTAGAATTTAAATAAACGGATTGAATTATTCAAATGTTTTATTTTTGACCGCTGCTGGTGTAAAAACGCCTGTCAAAACCCGCACGAAAAACGCAAGCACCAGCATGATTTGATTGCAGAGTGGGGTGCCTCTGACGTAATGTTTTAGTGCCTGTATAGAAGTGGCCGCGGTCTCTATATCGAATCGAATTGCTTTACTCTCAGCCGTCGTGTCAACAGTACCAGTTTTACCAGTGCAACTAAGATGGATCCTCGAAGTGTTAATAAGTGCCAAGAAAAACCAGGCCCCTACAGCAGGAGACCGGCATAAGAAAAAACAAGTAAGAAAACGCATCTTTTAAATAAAAAACAACACGGTGCACCTCCACAACCACCAGCAACGGCCGAGGGGGCATGGGGTGCTTTACCACATCTTGACGTTACCGAGAAGGATCTGCGGATATTCATTGAGGAGACGATGTCTTCATATGACGTAGCACCAGTCGTGACACCCGAGATCCGCCAAACCCGTCGTGAAAAGAAACGTGTATTATGTGATCTCTATGTGCCTTTAAACAATAGTTCTAGCAAAGCTGTTCATTTGGGACTGGACCCTTATACAAAATTTTCACCTGTTGCAAGAATTTTGAAGATCGACATTGGAGCTGGTATTTCATTCACAGCCGAGGCATTCATAGCTTTCGTGGAATCTCTACCTGACATGTTAGTGATGGCAAAGCAGGGAACTTTCAAGTGTGATTTAAGCGAGCATACAATTGAACATGTGGAGAACGACACCTGCCGGATTATTACAAAGGACCCAGCGGCTAAATTTACGCTTTACGTAACCTATGAAACACTGTATAATTTATTGCGCATTTACAATTTAATGGTTGTTAAAATCAACGATTTAAAACGTATAAAGTGCAATTTTGAAAATTTTGCTGAGGTCATTGTTGAAAAAGTAATACATTCAAATAATATGTGCTTTAATGATTCACTAATTGTTAATACCTTGCGTTGGAGTTTCGCTAACGTTGTCTTGTTGTGGGAACTTGTGTTCAACTTTAAAATGTATGTTATTATAGAACTTCAGAAACTGATTGATGCAGACGAACGTATGAAACTGTACATGCTTTAATTTGTATGAAACCGTGTATGAATTTGTAAATCCGTGTGTGAATTTGTAAATAAAAAATGTTTTAAACTGTATTTCTTTTTAATTATGTGACTGGTGTTAGTTTATACATGAGGCGTCAGATTTAAGCTCTGGTCTCGAGAGAGGTCGTGGGTTCGATTCCCTCACTTACCATGTATTTTTTATGTATTTATTATGAGCTTGTTGATTTTTAAGTTAGTTTATTCACGAAGGCCCTACTGTAATAATCGTTTACTGCATAAAATGGAGCATCAGTTTTCACATCCTTTTTCGGCTATTGTAGCAGGCCCGTCAGGATCAGGCAAATCGTTTTTTGTAATAAATTTCCTGAAAAATATGAGCAAACTCTTCTTCTTCTTCTTTCATGGCGTCACAGTCCTAGTTGGACTTGAGCCTCCTCTATTCTCCTCTTCCAGTCCTCTCTTTCTCTTGCTGCTACTTGCCAGTTTCTCACTCTTAGTATTTCAGAAGCATCCTTTTTTATATTGTCTTGCCATCTTTGTCGTGGTCTTCCTCTTGTTCTTGCGGTATCAAACTGTGCTCTGAACACTTTTTTTGGTATTCGCCACTCCTCCATTCGTTCTACGTGTCCAGCCCATTTTAGCCTTAGTAATTTAACGTGGTCGACTATAGTCGGAGATTGGTATAACTCTGCTAGTTCATGATTGTATCGTATCCTCCAGTATCCGTTTTCCTGTACTGGCCCATATATTCTTCTCAGAATCTTCCGTTCGAATCTCAGCAGGTTTTCTTCAGTTTGTTTTGTCATCACCCATGTTTGACTGCCATAGGTGGTCACCGGCCTTACTATTGTTTTATATAGTCTCACCTTGGCCCCTCTACCTATTATCTTGGATTTAAATATTCTTTGTAGGGCATAGTAGGCTCGGTTCCCTGCTATAATTCTTTGTTGTATCACTTGCGTCATATCGTTGTTGTCGTTCATCTGAGCTCCTAGGTAATTAAATTCTCTTACCACTTCGATGTTATGGTCTTCTATGGTTAGGTTTTGCCCCAATCTCCTTACTGGTCTCGTTACCATACATTTGGTTTTGTTTTCATTGATCTGAAGGCCTACTTTCTTAGCTTGCGTTTCTAGGTTCGTAAATACTTCTTTTATGCTTATCACGGTTCGTCCTATTATGTTCAGATCATCGGCATACCCCACTATTTGATAGGATTTATTCATTATAGTGCCATTGGTGTGTATGCTCATATCTCTAATGACCTCTTCCAATATTAGATTGAATAGCACCGGCGCCAGTCCATCCCCTTGTCGCAATCCTTTATCCGTGGTAAAACTATCTGACACCCTGTTCTGTATCTTCACTCGGTTGCATGAGTTGTTCATAGTCATTTGCACCAGTCTGATTAGTTTGGATGGTATGCCCAGTTCCTCCATGGCGTCGTACAAAGCTGTTCTGTCAATGCTGTCATACGCCTGTCGAAAATCTACAAATACCTGGTATATTGGCGTATTAAATTCCCATCCCTTTTCCATAATCTGTCGGACTATTCTTTTTGAACCCTGCCTGGTAGTCACCTACGATTTCATTTGCATATGCTGTGATTTTGTCTTTTAAGATGTTTGTGAAGATTTTGTATGCCACACATAGCAGTGATATGCCTCTGTAATTCTGACAATCTAACCGATCGCCCTTTTTATATATTGGACAAATTATGGTATTACTCCACTCTTCTGGCATAACTTCCATTTTCCATATATCTTTTATCAGTATATGCATCTGCCTTGCGAGTTGGTGTCCTCCATGCTTGATAAGTTCAGCTGGGATGTTATCCGCGCCTGGGGCTTTATCATTATTCATCTGCATTATGCTATTACGTACCTCTTGCATCGTTGGCTCCTCCAGCCATTCTTCTACTGTGTGGTGCTCCATTTTAGTATAGTCTTCGTTCCTGTCTTTCTTGATTAGAATCTCTGAGAAGTGCAAACTCTGCAGTGTAAATTTCGCTAAAGTTATTTGGTGCTATGGCGAGTGGCAAAAATTGTACGAAGAATTAAAATCTTTAGTCGAATTTCAGCAGGGTCTGCCAGACATAGCATCTTTTGAGGAGTCCGAACCCAAACTTTTAATAATCGACGATTTAATAAGGGAAACAAATGGCTCTGTCGTTGACATATTCACAAAGGAATGCCATCACCGCAATCTTAGTGTGTTTTTTATTACGCAAAACATTTTTCACCAAGGAAAAGGACAGCGAGATATTTCCCTAAATGCTCATTACATTATTCTTTGCAAAAATCCACGAGATAGAGCTCAAATAAAGCACTTAACCAGACAGATATGTCCAGAAAATCCGCGCTTCTTTCAAGAGGCATACGAGGACGCCACAGCTAGGCCACACGGGTATTTGTTATTACTCGTACACTAGCCAATTTACTCTCATTCATTAGTGATTTCTCGATCAGTAATTGGAAATTCGGAGTTGTTGCGTGCTCTACATAAACTTGGAGCCAAGGAGCGAACCGCATTATTAAAAGCCGTAGGCGATAAACAAATCCACTGCATCTGCGAGTGTGTGCGTAATACCTTAAAAGGAAAAATACCTTTATCGACTAATCAAAAATCAAGGATCTCGAAGAATAAAACTTTTCTTAGGAGCTTTTTTGGGGTGAATCCAATACTTCCTTTATAGTAGTAAAAGGAAGTAAAAAAGAAGCGCCAAATACTAGTAAAGAAGGGGGGTGCTTTACTGCTACTGATATTAGCCTCATTAATTACTGCTGTATTGAGTTCTATTTTCAAGTAAGATGAAAAATGCCAAGAAAATTATGATTGTACCGCCTGAGCTCATACATCGCTTTAAGGATACAGAGAAATCAGAGCAAAATATATTATCGCAACTTGATGGCGAAATTTAAAGGTTTTATCTTCTAAATTAACCGATCACGATAAATGGGTCCAGTACAATCAGGTGTTACAAAGGTACCTTCATTTTGCGGATCAAACGAGGCAGTCAATCAAGATACCTATAGAATCGAAAAACAGTGGTACTTCAAATGCATATATTTTATCGACGTTCCATAATACTTTTAAGAAAACAGTGAAGCCTTTTACGACTTCTAAGAATGTCAGATGAAATGGAGTGGGACGGCAAGGGAACAGTCGGCATAAAAGATGATTATCCTCCAACATTATTGATTTAGTGCATGACGTTCTAAGACCTAGAAAATCTACAAATCCGCCAGGTCAACACAAGTTCAACGATTACATTAAAGAGAACAATGTGCCTCAAGTGCTGATTGGGGATCCTAAACGTCAACATGTGTCAGACGTGAATAAATCAGAGATGTAGAGTGACGTCAACCCCGAGCCTAAATTAAAGCTAATAACTCCTGCAGAAACATCAAAGGAAGAGGCTGCAACACGAAAAACATCGAAAACAACGCAAAGATCGATATCAAAAATAAAGGGCATTTCTGATGGGGAACGTCTTAAACTTTAACGTAGCAGAATGAATTTGGACGCCATCTACTATGATACCGCTAACCCGTTAGGCTTTGCAAGCCCAAACTCGTTAATTTTTTCACCAAAAAATAGTCGCCCCAGTGGCGAAGTAAAGGACTGGTTAAAGAAGCAGGATGCATATACTCTTCACAAAACTGCAAGAAAAAAATTCCCTAGAAACAAGTACATTGTTAACATTTTCGAATTATGGCAACCTGATCTCTGTGACATGCGTAGTTTATCGTCCCACAACAACGGATATAATTTTATTCTCACCGTAATTGATGTGTTTAGTAAAATGGCCTGGCCTATGCTTGTTTATAAATGATTAGTTACAAGTGCTAAAGAAAATCTCTATACAATATTTAATAAAGCATGTGCAAAATATATTAGTAATAATACTAACAGAATATCTTCATCTATTTCAGACTGGTCTATTTATCAGTATAATTATTTATAATTAATAATTACACACTAATAATGTTCATTAATTTTTATGTGGTGGCGCTTGGATATCCTCCATATGACAAAAATTATTTATTAGAACACAAAAAAGGGGTTGAGTAACACATAACATTTATTAAATATGTACAGAAAAAATTATTTAGATTGGCGAAGACAGCCGTTTTTATTGATAACATTAAAAGAAAGACGTTATTAGTTCATAATATTAGTAAAGCCATATTTGAAACATCCGCGCCGAGACGTAAAATTTTTTTAGATCAAGAAATCGCGTGATTTTAACATTTTAACCAACTTTTTTAGGTTATGTTGACGTCGGTTGACGTTTATCTATTGCACCACCCTCTACAAAAAGTCGTAAAACAATGGACTACTTCACTGCTGCTGTCTCGTACTTTATTGCCGATTTCGACGTTCTTCACTGACGATTTAAAGAAGAACTTAAAGTAATAGTAATTTACTGTATAACTGTTTTAGAAGGCGTTTCATCTACGAAAGAATGTTTAAGTGCGACAACGAATTTGGAGTATTTAATATTCTTGAGTGGATTAAGCGCAACTGAAACACAAATACCTACAATATAACGTTTTATCCAAACTCAATAAATATCTAAAAAAACATAAATTTTGTTTTGACAGCCGTGGAAAGTCATAGGTGACAATTTGGAAAGTACCGAGAGATAAAATAAATTAATAATTAGAGTCGCCTGTGATTCGTGTTATACGTTCAGCAGTACTAAAGTGTATTGTCAGTCTATGTCAAATTCGAGGCTAGTAGGTTCGGTTTTGTTGGTTATTTGACACATACTGACGCAAAACGTAATCTGCAAATCTCGAATTTGACATAGCTTGACAGTGCTACCAACAATTCTGTAGTGAGTAACATGGTTTTTATCTCACAAGTGACTTGGGGTTTTTATCTCAGTAGTGGAGAATGGACCACTTTAGAGGTCTAAAATCGATCTAGTAATAATCTTATAACTAGGAGGTGTTGGATAAAATAGTTTTGTAGCTATAATTAATCAAGACCAAATTAGCTATAAGCATAGCATTATTAAGAATGTAATAAAACCTATCATCTATGAACAAATGCTCTTATGATAGATTTTATTAAGCTCGCCAAGCTAACACAGAGAGTGGCCAACTATAGATATTAACGATACAAATTTGATTATAGGTATCTTAACAAAAAGAATTTGCTTGCTAGAACGATTCGGTGAGCCGAGTTCTGCTGCAATCAAATGTGCCATAAGCAAACGTGTATTGTTCAATATTTTATCTTCATCAATAAATTCTTGTTTAATGCATTCTTTGTTTTGTAAAATAGAGTGCGGTAATATTTATTACCCCACTAAGTACAGTGATATCTATCTATAACCGCACTTAGTGCCGTAATAAAGCTGTTAACGGTACTCAAATTAGCTTTGTAAGTAGACTATAACAACACCGATGAAGATAAAAGTATTTATAAGTGGAATAGATTGTACATGAAGTTTAAACTATTAGCTTTAGAGCGTTATTATTTGGGCTCTTTTTGGGTTCATTTGACTCCTAGGATTATATACTGTTTGATGCTTTCGCGGTTACTCCAATTATTCTTCTTAACATATAATTTCTGCGTAGACCGCGTAGTATTTGTGGATGAACACCCAGCATTCTCTGGTTTAATGTGCCTTGCACCTTGTGAACTCGACCTAGAAACCGCGCGATGGCCAGGCTCTTTGGTGGCTCGTCTTGTTTGAGTACCTTGAGAACGAGGATACTTATGCAGATTTTGCCTTTTTGCTGTTTGTGCATCCATATTAACTAACGTCTCGCAAGACCTGGCAGCTTGCATCCTCAGAGTGAAAGTCGCACTAAGAACTGAAGGTCGGTGTGGAGCTATTTATAGCCCCTTCTGCCAGGCGCACGGAGTAACGTAATGCTGATTGGTCGTTTAATTGCAACGTAATCCGTTCTTGCTGTCTTGCAAAACGTTAGTGAATATGGGTGCACAAATAGCAAAAAGGTCAAATCTGCTTAAATATCCTCTTTCTCAAGATACTCAAACAAAACGAGCCACCAAAGAGCATGGCCATCGCGCGGGTTTTTGTTTGAGTTCAAAGGTGCAAGACATATTAAGCCAAAGAATTCTGGTTGTTTATCTACAAATACTACGCGGTCTAAGCCGAAATTCTGTATTAAGAAGGATACTCCTAGAATTACTGTCACATCAATATAGATTTATGAATAGTTTTGCATCAATAGTGATGCATTTGGAAAGCCTCTAGTTTATTAAAAATCCTAAATTGTAACTTGGGAGTGCCTCTTACGGTCAAGTCCAGTTTATGAAAATGTTTTCATTCATGCAGTACATAATAGTAAGCATTTGTACCAGAGTTAAAATTTATGTCTTTACATTTGTGGAAATTAACATAACAAAAATCTGTAAAGGGCTTTACTCAGAACTTCTCTCGCAATTGGACGTTTAGACACTAACAAATTTCAAAAATCAAAAGAAAATGGAGCAAAAATATCTTCGCGTTCGTAATAATACTGAAACAATAAAATAAAATACTTGGTAATGCGAATTAAACCAATTTCAAATAAAAAAACATTACCGGCAATCGGATTCGAACTACAGCACCTGTGAATGTGATTTCAACTGCGCCCGTCTGATCGACGAGCTCATTGAGCACCTCTCCCGGCTCTGCAATGCGCTGCGGTATTATATAGAACACATTTATTGTAGGCCTTTTTTTACTTTTATACATTTACTCTGTATCCATTGGGTTCCATTTTCATCAAGGGTAAAGCCTGAACTGTGTTCAAATAATTACTTTTATCTATTTCTCAGTTAAAAAAATACACAAAAAATAATTTTTAAGTTGCTCAGGTTGAGTCCATAATATGCTTATTTTCTTCTAGAATAAAAGTCTGAGCTATATGCAAAATATTTTCATTTAAGTAATAGTTCTTGAGGTAAAGGAAAAATAAGAAGAATTTAATTTTTGTTGAGTCCTCACTAGGGCGGTGCGTCGCTATACAGGTTGTCCGAAATCCGTTTTGAACATAGGAAATTAATGAGTGCGACAAGGAAAACATAAACAAAATGAGTAGCAGGACAAAGACGGAACATAATCATGGCTAGCTAAATTTTTAAATTAAAATTAAGTCAATGAAACAAACAAACACAAATATTTTAGCTGTTGTTAAGAGTATAAAGTGAGGTTTAAATATACTATTGTTTACTATTCACATAATTATTTTAACTATTTTATCTTCATCAGTGTTGTTATAGACTTCTAACCAAATTAATTTTAGTATCGTTAAGAGCTTCATTACTGCACTCAGTGCGGTAATGGATAGATATTACCGCACTCAGTGCGGTAATAAATATTACCGCACTCTTTTTGTATAAAGAAATACATTGAACCAGACCTTATTGATAAAGATAAAATATTGAACAATACACGTTTGCTTATGGCACTTAACGAGACTCGTTTGATTGCCGCAAAACTCGGCTCACCGCCTCGTTTTTAGCAATCAAACTCGCGTGGTTAAGATGCCCATAATCAAACTTGTATCGTTAATATCTATAAACCTCACTTTATACTCTTGATGACAGATAAAATATTTGACAAAGGTGTTTTTGTTTCGTTGACTTAGTTTTAGTTTAAAAATTTAGCTAGCCATGATTACATTCTATCTTTGTCCTGCTACTCATTTTGTTTATGACTTCCTTGTCGCACTCATTAATTTCCTATGTTCAAAACGGATTTCGGACAATCTGTATGTATGTGGCCGATTTGTTTTGCAAAAATTTGAATGCCTGTTTGCTTAAAAGTTGTGTTCAAAAAAGAGAATACCGCTTATTTTTTTTTGGAATCTTTCGATAAACTCCCCCCCCCCCCCGCCCAACCTCTTTAAAATCGGGATGTTTTTGCCGCATAAATTGAAGCGACTGTGTGCATAAGAGTTGAGTCTTGATAAGAGATCACTGTAATTTTTTTTTAAATTTTTATTTGCACCTTCCACTTCCCCAAAACCACCCAAAACTGAATTATTGTTTCTTTCAAAAATGAAAACGTTTGTATGCTTAATGCGGAATTTTTTTGCATGATTTAAGTTATTTAATAAAACAATTATTATTCTAAAGTACGACCATTGGACTAAGCTCCAATCTCCTCTAATTTTCTAAAAGTTGTAAACACTGATTACTTGTAAAGGACACGTCCAGCTATACAATACTGCAAATTTCACAGAATCCTTTTTAGTTTCAAACTTTGGCATTGTTGCTTTGTGTTTCTGATTACTCCGTCCCTTATATTTTTGTCATATACTACATTATATTAGAAGCTTGTGTGAAATTGTTACTGTCCTTTCTACAGTTTATGTATGACAAGGATAATTCCTGCTGGGGGAAATTACGGAAGACTTTACAACGCACTTTAATCTTGAGATCTTCTGATCTAAGAGATTTAGTAATTGCAGGTTTATCGTATACAATAGTTTGTCAATCTATTAGATCATAATACTCTTTAGCACTAAAGTTAAACTTTGGAATAATAAAACTTGGAATATTGATAATGTTACTGGTGCCCCCTGCATTATTTCGTCCTTTCAATATTCTATGATAAGTATAAGTTTTTTAATAGAGTTGCGCTCGTCCCACAGCACATTTAGCAATATATTCTCAGGGTGGCCAGCATGAACTATAGTTTTCAGTTCCCCAGGTAAGTACTCACACAACTGGATTATTTCAAAAATATGTCTTGCTCCAAAAACGTATGAAGTATGTAGTTTGATTTTAAACCACATGGGTGCATAGACAGTTTATAATGAATGTCGCTGATGTTACTACATTATCTGAAGTGCTAGCTATTACATATAAGCGCAGAATTCTGTTACCAGTTGTTAACCATCGAGAATGATTAAGTTTTACGGGGTTGCGTGTGGACATGCTTCCCAAACAAACACCACTCATGATTACTTGGCATATATAGTACATATACTTTTGATCTCAGCTTAACTCGCAGGGTAAAATTTCTGAAAATATAGACTGGATTCAGCGGCGGTGCAAGAGCACCTTGGGCTCCTAAGCTAATATAACCCCCCCCCCCCCTTGTAAAAGATTTATATACTTAATGAATTGTATATTTATAATTATAGTATACAAAGTAAACGTTTAACAAAAAATAAAATAAGATCTTGTTGTAACCAACAGAAATAAAGTTGAAAATGCCTAACATTTAACACATTTTATAACTAACATATCTAACAAAATATCAATTAAAAATATAACATTAAATAAAATCTTCAAGTTGGTATAGGAACAAATACAAAGAAAACTGATGAATAAATATCTACCTAGGTAACACTAGTAAAATAAAATAATATTCAGGTAAAATCCTAAAAACCCACGCCAAAATAGGTAACCAATACCTTCTTAGTACGAGGAGCGTTCAAATTTAAACGATAATTTAATATTTATTCAAAAACAAACGCAAGGAGTCTAATGTATATCATGTCATTATTCTACTCAGCCTTCCCCTCTTTTAATAAACTGGTGCCATCTTTCTAGAAGTTTCTGTATTCCACGAGAAAAAAAATCTTTTGGGTGCTTTCGATGACTTCTTCATTACAATGAGGTATTTTTCTCCTAGAAACTCTTTTAAGGGTCCAAACAAATAAGAAACTGATAGAACAAGGTCCAAAATATATGGTAAATAGAACTGCATGGTCCAATTAAATTTTTGGATCGTAGTCAGCGTGTGAATAGCGAAATGGGGTCGAGCATTATCCTGTAAGACGCAGACAGAGAACTCGCGTTTTTTTCAAGTTACCCCTACTGATATTTAATGCAGAAGTAATATCCTTCACTGTAAATCGACAATCGTTTCAAATAAGTGCATTTTACTCTGTCAGCATTCTCTTCTGTCGTCAATGTTTTTTGACGGCAAGATTGAGGTCATTCTCCGCACCTTTGCAGCCATCTTTACGCGCTTTACTTCTTTTGTAAACGCTTATACCTGATAGTAGTTGCGCATCAAACTGTCTTTTAACTCTTACACAAATTTCTTATCGTTTGATATCTTCGTTGATAAGAAATTTACTACTAATGTGTTGTTCTACGCTTGCATGCACTCCCACCTCACTTATGCTTGCCAATTGAACGAAAATGCATTATGACGACTTAACGACTGAATGAATGTAGGCCATATTCCAGAACATTAATTAATGTATAAAACTTCCGTGCATGTCTTTGTTTTTTGGCGGGCAATTCAAATCATCGTATATTTGAATGCTCCTCGTATTTATTTGTATCATTAATATCTGTAAAACGCCGTGAAAATAAATTGAGCAGAAATAAAAAATGTATCTTTCTGGCCTTATTGACAGCAAATTGTTTCACAAGATTTTTATGTCCATCGTAGACGATGCTTTTCCCTTAATTGACAAAACCGAAAGGTCATGTAACCTATCTCGGCTCGTAAAATTTCTTAAATAATATTTTATTATTTTCAACTTGCTAAATGATCTTTCTATTGTGGCAGGTAGAGTCAAGAATAAAACCATTGCAGTAATAATCTCGCAAACTTGTCAAATCTGGAACACTCATGCTATCATTTAAATCCTCTTTTAGTAAGGAGATAGCCTTCACAAACTGAATGGAGAATACAGAACTTACCGGGCCCCCAAAAGGGTCCTCTAAGGGCCCGGGCCCCTAAGCAACGCTTATTCCCGCTTATGCATATCACCGCCACTGACTGGATTATCTCAAACTTGACCACATGAAGTTTTTCACATTGATCCAAAGCTCATCTAATAGGACTTGCAAAAGCACGAGGACCACTTGTCTTTTCATTCAAGTGCTCTATTAGATGCCATAGTGGTAGTTCATTTGCGTGGAGCTGGCAGATGAATCATTGCAGTGACCTCTTCAGACGCTGTTCCAACAATGTAATGGTTCCTCCCTTATGTCCCGTATTGTAATTGGTTCCATCATAGCCAACAGCTTCGAAAGCATTTTTTGAAATTGATGATGATTGCAGAAAATCTTCCATACTGTGAACAATATTTTTCCCAGAAGGCATCGCTAACAGGTGAAATGTGTTCAAGATATTTGGAAGCCGGTTCCTCTATTACAACCAAAATGTTCCCCCACAATGGCTCTTGTTCTGTTGCCACATAAGGTCAAAATTTTATTTTTTTGACCAACAAAATAAAGGCCTCGCAAAGATAGAGTTTCCGTTTGCAATTTCTGAAGATTTTGACGTTCATTGTCACGCGCTCATCTAACCTTGTAACGATCAAAATCATTTTCGTTATCATAATTACTTATAATTCCGTAATCTTTTAAAACAGTCGACGCTACAGCTGCACCTGCTCTATCGGATACACCATATCGGTCCAAAGCTTTAGCCAACAGAGGTTTGGTTTCGATTAGTATCTTGAGATGGCCGCCCCGTTGATGAACTAAGTGGTATTAAATCAAGTGCAATATTATTGTCGAGGTTTTTTGTAGTTTCTTTGGCTGTATTATTTTACATTACATATATATTTACATGAACTAGAAAATCAATAGTTGAAATATTTAAAAAAATTGAAAAAATTTTAACCCCTGACTGCAAATAAGTTGCTCAAAATAAAGACAAACATATTTTTCCAATAAAAAAAATTAATTGGGGTTCATCTTCCAACAGCTATTGTTTCCTTTATAAACGTTTTGGTTTTGGTTGGGTGTAAAATGAACCTCAATAATTTTTTTTTATTTAATTAAAAAAAAGTTTTTAACAATAGCAACTTTTACGGGCACAGGTATTTTGAATTTCTAAAATTCAAAATGTCGCACCGCCCTAGTGCTCACCCTTTATGGGTGTATGTAAATCGCTAGACAGCTCGTAACTTCGTTAATAATAGAGATATCAAAAAAGCTTTTTCTGTTTTAAATGCCAGTATACAGTCTTTTGGGCAGTGATACACGACGTGTATTTTTATATACGTATTTCAAATCATCACTAAAAGTTCTTTATGATAGTATGCATGAGCTTAAATTTTGGAATACATTATTTTTCAAATTAAAAAAAAATATGTAGCTAAAGCAGGGCATGACTTACGCAAAATTACTAACAATGGAACAAGAAATGCAAAGCAAACTCCAATTGTCTCTGAAAATATCTCATGGCCGAATTGTCGCACCAAACGTACTAAAACAATTGAAAACTATATTTTTCTAAATGGAACAATGAGTTTCAGTACACAGTTGAAAACTACAATAAAAGGGTTCTCCAACAATATACCATATTTGCCATTTTATTTAAAAGTACTATGTATCCAGCCAAAGATGAGGCCTGCGTCATCGTTACACGAAGTTAGCACAGAAATCGTTTTCGCTATGCGTCACTCTCGTTATTACGAGTGCAACAAGGATAGCATTACATTAGTACGTCTCTGGGTGTTTAGAAATGGATTTGACTAGCGCGGTATATGTTTGTAAAATACAGTGTTGCCGACCTTAATTATAAATCCCTAGTTGAAATGAAGATATTATCAGTAAACAGTAAAAATAACTACATATATTAGCAAAACTATATGAAAAAAATTGGGGGCTATTAATACGGAAATAATACATAAATTAGTTCAATTTTCAGGCTTATTTATGATCTTTCACTGATTTTTCTAATTAAAACCGGAATTATGGGCAACATTGTATGTATCCATAAACATATGATGGATATCTGATGTGTCCTTCACATTTTTTGAGGTTATTTGCCGTATAAACGCATTTTGGCAGTTTTGTAGTGGTTCACTAATAATAAGCAGCAGTTCTTTCCAGGGTTAAGAAAAAGTGTAATTTTATGCATTAATATGTCATGCAAGACAAGACATTTCGCACAGTTTCGGCAATATTTATATTTATATCAATCGGTTTTACAGTGTCTGCCGACGCTGTCCGATCTCTAGACTTTTCTTCCATCTCTGTCTGTCAAAGCAGAGTTCATCTTGGAGATTTCTTTCACTCATGGCTTTTCTTATACCGCTTCCCCATGTTGTTCTGGGTCTTCCTCTCTTTCTTTTTTCCGGAGGTATCCATGCTAAGGTTGTTCTAGGTAACCTATCTGCGTGCATTCTTTTTACATGGCCGTACCATACTAACTGTCTTTTTTGTACATTCTCAATAATAGTTTCTTTGAAATTCATTATTCGTTTTATTGTGTCATTGGGTACATTTTTCATTCTAGATATTCCACAAGATCTTCTTAATGCATCCATCTCCAATGCTGCTAGTCTTCTCTTGTCCGCTTCATTCATTCGCCACGTTTCCGATCCATACAGGGCAATACTTTTAATAATTGTGCTGTAGATAGTGTATTTCCTTCTTTTAGTTATTTCCTTATTTCACCATATTCCATTTAGTCTTTTTATCGCTCTTCTCCCTTGTCCAATTCTTTCTCTAATTTCATGTTGGTCTCGTCCATCTTGTGTTATTTTAACCCCCAAGTATTTGTAGTGGTCGCATATCGATATTTTCTCAGTACAGTTTCGGCAATTGTTGCTGAATTTATTGAACTATTTCGAGAAAGAAGAAACGGTAGGCATTTACTTCCTTTATCCTGTGTGCAGGAGGTATGACAAGTTAATTTATTATTTTGTACAATTGTTTATCTATGGTGGCGGAGACTTTAAGAATTAGTATGTTTACTGTTAAAAGGGTGAAGACTCGTAGAATTACCCAACTAGTTTTATCTAGTCCTGGTACCTACAAAGTGATCCCACAAGAAATCAAAAACTGCAGACCTACCAGATTCTTCTAAACTGATCATCAGAGAAACTATATATTGTTATGATACAACTATTCTATTTGTAATAGTGGTTAAATTAAAATAAAAATAATGAGAAATTTGGAAGATCAATACAACTAAATGTTGAGGTGTTTTAATTAATATGGGTATTAATTTTGAAATAATTGAGAAATATTAAAATTGAGACAAGTATTAATGTAGATGTGACAATAAAATAGAAATTGAATATTTAATTCTGACGGTTGAGGTCAACTATGATAAAAAGTGTTTAATTGTTTGTTAATGGACAAGGTCTAGGCATGCAGAGTACCAGGTACCTTAGACACCGACTGCTTTGGTCATATGGTCATTTTTAAACGAAGGTTATATTGACAATTATGCTTCCTTTAATAATATTGGATTGTAATATGTAATAGTAAGGACATTTTTATTTAAGAGAGCAGTAAGAATTGTAACTATCTGAGAGATAAGTTTTTGTTTTGGCAGTTAGAATAACAACTCATAGAAAAATGTACTTAAAAATTTTAAAACCTCTTTTTGATAATAAAAACTTGAAATGTATGGCTTATTTGGTATAATGGTTTAATGGGGTGTGAAGGTATAACGTTTAAATGTTAATACATTACAATCGGCGAAGAGATTGTGCAATACATTTAATAAAATCCAAATAACAAGACGAATTGGATGGATTTGGATTGAATAGTTTAAGTAAGATATAATTAATAATCATTGGTGACGTTGGTGGTTGCTTGAAAAACGGGACGATCGTTCAGAAGGAAGTTGATGGGAAGTATCTACAAGATTTGGACATTTTATGTCGGTAGTGCTGGATCCAAAGTACTAGCTGAAGAATAAAGAGGATTAGGTTGGAATCATCTATAATAAGGAAACTTACCAAGAGCCTATTGGCGTGGCAGTAACATTAATGAAAGGGGCAGGATCAGATTCTACGGACAGTTGGAGTTTGACAGGTTGGAAGTGTTTTGAAGGGCGACAGAGCGACGTAGTATGGCTATTAGAGGAGTGAGCTGTCGTGGTTGCTGGCTTTGAGCATCGGGAGCTGTGGACATTGAGATTTGTCATATTTAGATAATTGCAGTGACAACTTGAGAAGTAGTGAGGTTTGTTTTAGTTAATTAGTATAAAAGCATTTTGAATAACAAACAATAAAAAGAAAGAGTGAAATAAACAGAATACAGTGCTTACTTTAGTGAATTGATTGATTGAGGTGTCATTGTAAAGAATAGTAGTCAATTTTTGGTTTACTTGAATTTGAAAGTCAAGCTGACGGTTGGTGTCATTTAATATTCATGAAAGCACAATTAAGAGTTGAAGTTCAATTAATAGATAACTAGATTGGCGACCCCGACCCTGAGTGTCTCAATATTAATATATAGTTAAAAATAAAATTTATTTGAACAGAAATAATAAGGCAAATACTAATTAAAATAGGCATATTAAGCATTAAGCTATTGCATAATTATAGGTTTACTAACGTGGTGCATTGTATTAATTAAGGGCTAGTTCAAAGCATAGAGAGCCACTACAATATGTATAAGATGCATAGAGAAGGTACGGCGTACGATTATTTGATTTTATAGACTCTATTTCTATATTTATTTCAGAAAGGAAGATATATAACTTTCAATTATTTAAATTACGAGCTTCATATCATAATATAGCCAGAAGCCGTTTAAACATTGTTCTACATGACGTTGGATTAAAATTTCTCAAAGACGAGCACTTTCAGCGTACCGCCACAACTAACAGCCAAACAACCTGACCATCTACACTACACACCAACATCTAAGGATTTCTACTAATGAACTCAGTGTCTGAGAAACTAAGAAGGAAATTAATCAGTTAAAACTTCGAAAAGCAGCTGGACCAGATAGCATACCATCTGAGCTATTCAGTTTCTACCCTTCTAGCACGGCACATTTACTGCACCCACTTAAACAGACTATTTCGAACACCAGAAGAATACCTACAGAGTGGAAGGACGGTCTCATTATCAGACTGCTAAGAAAGTTAAGTTTTGGAGTAGTGTCAAAGTTGACAAAAGATCGCTCTTCTTAATCATCGAACCCACCCTTCGCAATAAGCAAGCAGATTTCAGCCCCCATGGCTTAGTATGGTTATATCGTACATCTTTACAGCTCATCGAATACTTCTTTTTCTGTTGGGTTCCATTCCTGCACGTTCCAGTAACCAATACTCATGTACTGTTTTCGCAGCCTTCATCTACTTAAACAATTTCTATCCCTGTTCCGACGTATTATTAATGTGATTCTAATCAGGTGCTTGATAATATTTAAGTTAATTTAGATTCTAAATGGATGGTGTTATTTTGGTGTAAAAACTAAACTTTATTAGTTAATTATAATAAAATAAAATTTTATAAATATTCTTGAAAAATATTTTTTGCGTAATTTCAATTAAAATCTAAGAGAAAGCTAGAATCATATACCTAACCTCAGAAAATCATCTTGTATGTCAGCTCTGTAAACGTCAGTTAATTGTCAAACTTATGAATGCTGATTTGACTAGACATTATTTAATCTTATACCATACAGACATCATTGATGACCAGGGCCCTTCTTTCGTCGGATGCATAGCAGCTTTTAAAAAACCAAAAATTACCTAGTATGACAGCATAGTTCTACAGGCCTGCTAACTAGATGCTACAAATAACATTTATTTTAAATTATGTTTTATGTATTTTTGGTTCTTTTAAAAGTTATTTTCAGAGAAATGGCGAATGTGATACATCGTTGGAAATTTCATTTATTGTAGTTTTCAGTTGTTGAATGAAACTCATATTATTCCATTTAAAACACATAGTTTTAATTTTTTCCCAAAAAAAGAGCCAACTGCATCAAATCAGCCAGAACAGTTGAATTGATAGCTGCTAGAACGCAGATTAACTGATCTTTTGCGCTTACCATGAGAAAAATCTAACACCTACGGCGTGGGCCGAACTAGCTCAATTCGGCGCTTTTTGGATCGTAGATTCTAATTAGTTGTGCACCCTGCAACTAACTTCAAAACACAAAAAATAAGGGCGACAGGAATCAAGATGATTAAGTTTAAACAAACTGCAATTAAATAATGTTTATTAAATGTTTAGGATGTGTTGATCATCAAAAATAGTATAACTGGTTTGTATATTATTTTAAGTATACAATATTATGCAGCAAGGCTTTAAGAAGGGTTTCCACACGCATTATTATAAAGAACCCCTTTTGTGGGTTTTTAATCAATTAAAATCGTCGATTAAATTGAGAGACGTGCACATCGTTGTCAATTAAAAACACCTGAATTTCAGGTCACCGATAGCATGAAACGTGGGTGCGCCTTTTACAACAAAGCAGAGATTACACTAATACAAAATTCTGGAGTCATAAATACAAAAGTTATTTAAGCCCGGATATTGGATGAGATATCTCGATTACAATAAATTTAATATCCTGAACCCCAGGCATGTATTTGGTTCTAATGGTACGTAACCTGTCATATACTGGCGTCGTAATTAAGTTAGATTCACCACACTAACCTCTTAGTACCCGCAAGATCCCGAAGATAACGCCGGCAGTGAGTTGCCATACGATTATGGGTTTTTCCAAAATCAGGCACGATATTTTCACTTGGAGCTGTAGATTATTGAGCTGCTGGCAGACGTGGAGTAAAGCTCGAATTCACCGCCCGCCTCCGAAGCAAGGCAAAATGTGGCGAGACAGTCGCCAGGAAAATATTTATTGGCACAAAAACTGTTTGTCACCAATAACTGCAATAAAAGAGCTAAAAGCAGCCAATCAATGTGGGAATAACAAAATTAGAAGGTCCATCATACCTGATTTATTGTCAGCTCTTGAAACAAAATGCTCGTAACTTTAATTAAGCACAAGCTGGGTCTCCCTGAATTAGCGTTTGCTAGTTTGAATCGCCGAAGAAAAATGCACCCCGCGCCGCAAGAAGAGATAAGACCAACGCTGCGCTCCAAAGACAACGAGCGGAAATTTTACTATTCTGCTACAGGTACAAAATGAGCGGAACTGTAAAATTGAACAAATCGAAATGCAAACTGATTACATTGCAAATAAAAATATACAGGTTGGGCCTGAAATCATTTGATAAATTAAGGTATCAATTCAGCGGAGCGAAAAATGGTTTCAAATTGTTTTAATACGTTTGATGCGATAAGTCAGTCATGAGAAATTTTCAGAGCCAATTGGATTTTCTTTTGCATTTCTTGTTGGATTGTTAGTGATTTTGCATAAGGCATGGCTTACTTTACATAAATAAACCTTTAAAATTTTGAAATATAATAAGTTCCAAAATTTAAGTTTGAGCATGCTACCATAAAAAATTTGTAGCACTAATTTCAAATATCTAAAAATATGTATGCATGTTGTTGACGAGCTGATGGAGGTAGCGGTTCGGAGGTGATGAAGTATTCAAACTCCTTGTAAAGTGCGGGAGCATCTTCAAAGGGTGCATCAACAACAATATCAGGCATGATGACTGGTAGCTGTAGTGGAAAAACGGTACGGTTTATATGTGAATCTCAAGGTAAGACCCTTGACCTTCTATGCCTCCGTCCTTGACTATGCTCCTATATTAAGTTGCCTCTTTTCTGTAGCAGTTGCCATAATCCTCCAGCGGTTACCAGATTCATCCAGCAGCAATGGCAACTAACTTCAAGAATGCCGAACAATTTTACCGTCATTTTCTCCGGTTTTTGGCTAGTTGCCCTCCGGCATCATCTCAACGGTCTCTCCAGGCAGTGGTAACTATGGTGTACGCCATGGGTTTACACGGAGATGCCCTAGCGGAGACGACCACCTTACGGACGTGGCCTGCAGCCTTCGAGGGATCGTCGGCTGTGTGGTGGGAGACCCACGTCTTCAAGCCATTGGATCGATACCTAGCCCGACTGGAGGATGGGAAAGTGTCCTACATAACATATACTTAGAAATAAATAAACTGCTCAACTACAGATCTAAAGAGTAGCTTCAGAATGTCTAGTTTAAAACGTGACCACCGAAGTTCTGTAGATGGCGCCAAGTGGACAAGCCGCCACTGTGCTACAATGCTTGGAAATGAAATTTTGCAAAGTGGAAAATTGGCACCTTTCGCCAAAACCAAATAGCGCATGAAGGTGCTCGGGACCTTAGCAACAACTTTGCCCCCTTTCAAAATTTCGATATCTGTAGCCGTTCGAAAGTTACAGGCGATCCAGACAGACGGACAGACGGACGGACGGACGGACAAAACGTTCGCATAAGTACGCTGAAGCTACTAATAAATATAGAAATATTTCGGTAGTTTTATTTCAAAGTTTATATGGTGTTATATGTGCTTTTTTTCTGTGCTGCGATCTTCGAGAGTGTGACCTTGAATTGTAGAATATAAAACTTTCGCAAACGTGTACGCAGTTACCCAGCTGGCATCATTGCTACCATCATGAGCTCAAAACCTCAATATCCAGAGTTTGCGAAATACTCCAAACGGTTACGAACATTCAACGATTGGAGTCAAGGTCAAACTCCAGAATCGCTACCAGATGCCGGTTTCTTTTGCATCAGCGACACGATTAATTGTGTACATTGTTGCTACTGCGGAGTTCAGATTTCTGGTTGGGAACGCAATGACAAACCCCTTTCTGAAAACCTCTATTGGTCACCCTACTGCAAAGTTGCCAAGTTATACCAGCAATTACAGACCATGCAAGACTCGACTGTTCAACTTATCGACGCGATACATATTTCCCCCGGAGTAGATGTAGCTGGCAACAATGGAACGGGTGCGGCCGACACACAAAAGCTTGCTATTGTCATAAGTGATGCAATGTGCAACACCCAACCATTCAGTGCTTTCCTTCGAGAAGTTCAACATGATACCTATTAAATTTTTGGTCGCTCTTGCTGCAGTTCATGATGAGTTTCTATATGTGCTTCAACCACCTCATTGCAGTTCAGCTTCTTTCGCCTACATATGGGTGTTCCATTAAAAAAAGCCAAAGTCGTGTATCACTGCGCAGAAATAGTAGGTCATGAATGTACTTGGTTTACGACAATTTGTAGGCTGTACACTGGCATTTAAAAAAAAGTTTCTTTCAATATATATGTTATTAACGAAGCTACGAGTCTGTCTAGCGATTTACAAACACCCTGTATATTTTACCGACATTTTCTCGGTTTCATGCCAGGAAGGCATATAATCTGCATCGTCATACCCTAGCAAATAATTTTTGAGTTAGACCGTCAATAGACAGTCTGGCTGACAGACGGAATTGAGAAAACATGTTTTTCGCGATTACCACAAATCACAGACTTTTAGAGATATTTCAGGTATGTCTATTTTTTTGGTTTATGATTCAAAGCAGGCTTTGCATTTCCATTTTTGTAATAGTGTAAGTAGTTTGTTACAAAGAAAAAACACTAGTAGGGGCAAAACCCTGTTACAATTTTCAATGTATAGAGTTATAAGGAGTATTGCACTTCATAAAAGCTAAAATTTCTGAACAATTAAATAAAGTAGTATTGATTTAAGAACATTTATGTCAACATGATTGTTGTCTAACTGTACAGAAATGTAATCAAATTTGTAGACATCAATTTATCTTATTACGATAGGAGATGCACTTCAAAATGTTTTTAAATTATTTAGACAGCAGGAAGAAAGTTTCTATTTTGCAGGATTTCATGCTTTAATGCAAAGGTGGAATAAATGCGTACTCGTAGATGTTAATGGAGATTACGTTGAAAAATAAAACTGGTTTAATCGCATTAAATACATTGTTAGTGTAATTCCCTTATTGCTATTCATGCCATAATCTAATCGAATACTCACTCGATGACTAAGAGTTATCAAATACTTTTGCTTACAAACTCAACGGGTTGCTTTGTAGAAACACCACCCGTCTTCGGCTCTTGTTGTTTCTCAGCAACCCGTTTCGCGAGAAAGCAAAAGTATTTTTGATAATTCACAGTCGTCTCGTGGTATTATTACTGAAAATTTGAAACTCGACACACGGCTTAGTACACTGTTAATGTGTAACACCCAACCCTTCTTTATAAGGGTATGAATATTTATTTACCACGGGATAGCTCATATATTCGAGAAGAGTTCAATCGTTGGCTCAGACATACCACAAATAAGCAAACTCATCAACGGAGTATCCTGTATAACAATTTATTTTGTTTAGCTATGTTACAAAATTAAATGTTCATGTAATAATGAAAATATGATGTATAATGAAAAAATAAGCATTCGTGTAATAAAACGGCGTTGTTTGATCCTACGGATGCTGCAACCAGCTTTGTAGCCGTGCTAGGGGTGCCTGCCGACGTCGAAGATGTTCCGCTTCGGGAGCGTCGTGGATGGTCGGCGTTCTCGTTCGGAGTTGAGCTGAGCGCTTATGGCGACGCCGTGCAGTCTGTCAAGTTTTCCGATTTACGGGTTCTGGTTTCTGTAAACAATTCACTAATTAAAACTGTTAACGCGAGTTCTCACCCTATTTGTGTAACTACAGTTTGTTGTTAGAACACTCCGAGAGATTCGCCGCACGGCGCCGGCGGGGCTTCGCTCGGAAATCGATTTGTCAAATTCACGTGATTTTCGAGATCGCTAACCTCCCAAAACTCCAGGTGTGTTCTTCGGAGATGCTAGCATCGGTTCATGAGCTCAGCTTGTGGAGTTCCTGGATGCGCTGTCTGCTGCAAATCTTAAGAGTTACTACAGGTAAAGTTATTTATATAGCTGGCAGCTTCTAATTCTGCTTGAATAGCGGGATGCCAAATTTGAAATGCAAGGGGAGCTGGGATTTAAATATTTCGTTATTTATTGCTGGTTTGCAAACGGATTTCGGTACGGGTTTTTCACAGGGAAATTAGTTGGCGTTTCAGACGTCCTTTCGGGACCACTGAATTAAACTCAACTTCAGGTTTTTCACAGGAAAATTAGCTGGGGTTTTAGAAGTCCTTTCGGAACCACTGAATTAAACTAGCTGGTCAGGTTTCCCACAGGGAAATTAGTTGGCGTTTCAGACGTCCTTTTGGGACCACTAAATTAAACTCAACTGTTCAGGATTTCCGCAGGGAAATTAGTTGCCGTTTCAGACGTCCTTTTGGGACCACTGAATTAAACTAGCTGGTCAGGTTTCCCACAGGGAAATTAGTTGGCGTTTCAGACGTCCTTTTGGGACCGCTGAATTAAACTTAACTGTTCAGGATTTCCACAGGAAAATTAGTTGGCGTTTCACACGTCCTTTTGAGACCACTGAATTAAACCCAACCTCGGAACGGTTCCCCAGGTACTGGTAGAGTCAGCGGAAGAACTCTTTCTAAGGACGACCTGTTGGAAGGAAAATCTCTGTAAAAATCTCTTCGGACAGGACGGGTAAACCTGAGCCAAGTTCAAGCTTCGGGATCGGGATCGGGAATCGGGATATGGAGAAATCTCGGTGGAAAATCTCTGTAAAAATCTCTGTTAAACGGTCGGGGCTGGGACAGGATGAAGGACTGGGAGATAATCGGAAAATAGGTGTTTGCTGGAATGAATGCTGGAGGAAAATCTGTAATCTCTCTTGAAATGAGCTCTGCAACTGGTTTTATAGGTCTTGCAAAGATTCTAGGTGGGGAGGCAGCGCGCGTCGAACCTTTGTCTCGCGCTGTTATTACGGGCGGAATTTCGGTCTGCGCTAGCTTATCTCCCTGGAACACGCCGGGTTCTTGATAACGATAAAGGTCGGCGACGTTTAAATTTGCATATATTATTTAATATTGAATTAATCAAATTCAAACGGAAGCTAGCGTTACAAATGCAATTGTACCCCATTGCTGAATGTACGTATCCCCAGCCGACGAATTATCAAAGTAGGTACTTGTCTGTTGGTCACGTTTAAACTGGTATTAATAAATAAAGTTATCAAGAAACTGTGGACGTGAGTACATATCTAAATACTCGTAAGAAGCTTAATCAATCAGAATTTAATACGCAGTGTGTTTCACTTTTCACCATACCACCCTTGAATATTTCCTATATATCTTCTGATAGATTGGAAATTTTGGCCTTTAAAAGGATTACTTTTACATTTTTTAAATAATTTAACTAATAACAAACTTTGCTCAGAATTACAAAAACTGTCGAAGTCCATATTTTATTCGAAATGTTTATGTTGTTTATGTCATTTACAATATTATTATGTAAATAATTAAAAATCCATTGTCTTAATAAGATGTCCCTGGAAAACAGAAAGTGTATGAACGTCAATTACGTTTACGAACTGTGAATTAAATTTATGAACTGTTAATTTAGCATTCTGCAAATTTAAACAATGCCTGGAATACGCCTAACCACTGGTGAAAAAGTAGAAGTGGTGTCGGTCAAATAAAAATCCACTTATTTGGATTAGAATGTACATTTCTAATTCTGAACAACGTTTGTAACTAACTTTTTTCGATAAACCTAGGACTACTATAACTTTAAAGTTTTAACAGCTATTTTTTGTTGCAGTAGGCTACTGCTTTGTAGTAAAATTATTTAAAAACTATGCAAATAATTGTTTTAACGGGTAAATAAATCGACCAAAATTTTAAATTGATCAGAAAATAAATAAGAAAGACACAGAGGTGTGAAAGTGGGAAGCTAAACACGGTGCATATCAAACAAACTCACAAAGATAACTTCAATATCTTGAGTTATTTTGTGGGTAGTATCAAATTAAACGCAACCACCTGAGTTATATAATATATAACGTTCTAATACATACCGAATTTTAGTAAAATATGCTTGCTGGCCAAAATACGCCATACGCTAATCGAAGAAAGTCGCATAGTTATTCTTTTTTGAAAAAAATTGAATCTATATACGAGTTAAAACATAGTACTGTCATTATATTACAGTATAAAAAATTTATTGACAAAAAATATGAAGTCCTTCAGCAGCTAGTGATACCAATTACTTCATAAAGACAGTGCAGTTGCTGCCAAATGATTAATATCGGAAAGAATGCAAGTTGGCGGTCCCTCGCGTAAGATGTGTTGCAGCAACTACTGTCGGAAACGGTCGGAAGTAAACTAGCTGTAGTAGTACACATCGGCGATCGTTCATGTTGGTAGCAGTTCCTGTTAGATGTAAATCCACATCGGTGGCAATACAAGTCGGTTGGTACACCAAATCGGTGGTATTTGAGTTCGGTATCCTACCATATATTTGTTACAAACTTTAAAAGTCGGAAGTAAACCAAGTCGGTGCTAGTTTCAGTCGGATCTACATCCACATCGGTTGTAATCCTTGTCGGTAGTAAACCAAATCGGTAGTAGTTCATGTCGGTAGTCGATTAGAGTCGGATCCAAATTCACATATAGAAATACAAATCGGTGGTAAAGCACACTCTTCTTTATTTAGTTTGGTAACATGGTAACACCAATGCAGAAGTTTCATAATGGCTGTATTTGTAAACACAGAAACGTGCATGTAGCGGTATTTGCTGCGATAACTCAACAATTACTAAATATACAAAACGTTATTATACTGTATTTTACAATTAACGTGCAATAATTACATCATTTACAATATTTAAATTTAAAAGATCTGTAAGCCTTAACTATTTAGAATATCGGTTTTCATCCTTGCCTAGGACCTAATAAAACTTTTAGAGCGTGTGGGTTTACGGGAATTCCGGTCGTCATTGTCCCATACGTCCGCATCGTCGTATACGTCGGCCTCGTCGCATACGTCGGCCTCGTCGTCGTCCACGTCGGCCTCGTCCTATACGTTGGCCTCGTCGTTGTCGTCGAATACGTCGGCCTCGTCGACGTGGTCGGCCTCGTCGTCGTGGTCGGCCTCGTCGCATATGTCGGCGTCCTCACCGTCGGCTGCCTCGTCGTCGGCGGCAATGGCTGCTTAGGCCCATGATAACTAAAATAATGTCATTGTCATTGTTGCACTAAAGTGTTTGAAAGTAAAACAATTTTAAATAAAACATTGTACAATATTCTACGTATGTTAAAAGAGTTATGTATTTAGATTACAAGTGCTAGTTAGCACGCTAACACGAGTTGTCTATAAGAATTTTTAAAATTCTATTTAAAACTTTAATTCCAAGCCTATTTTGTATAGAATTATATTTGCCTTCATTTTAGTCAAGTGCGTTGGTCAGTTCTGGTAACTCAGGAAACTTCCATTTAAAATCTTTGATTCCTAAATTAAAAGCAGAGTGTAACTTTTGTCACTGAGTGAAAAAAGTGGCACTTCACACACTGAAGTTAATTTAAAAAAGGCTAGTTTTTTAAATAAAATTTTAAAAATTATATTGGAGGAAGCATTTTAGAGGTTGTCTTTTTGAAAGGATTTCTGTTGTAAATAAATGAAAATGACACACATCCAGGGTTTTTGTAGTAAAACTTTAGGATATTTTTTATTTTCCTCGATATTGCTGTACTAGGCGCCCCATTCTCGATGGGTTGAAGTAGGATCTACCTTTTTGTTAGGACAGTGGAAACCCGTTTTTGCAGAATTCTGGAAAAAAGTCAAAGGAAAAAACTCACGAAATTAGAGCCCCCGGAAAAAAAGTCATCCAGAAAAAAATCCCCCGGAAAAAAGTCACCCGGAAAAAGTCATACGAAAAAAAAACCTCGGAAAAAAGGTCACCCGGTAAAAGAACCCAGGGAAAGAAGTCACCGGAAAGAAAAAAAAATAAGTAGTGCAATAACAATATTTTGTTTTATTTTATACCGTCTCTAATCTACATACTACATACAATACTGTAAGTACATAATATAATTAAGAAAACAATTATTCATCTAAATTTATTCTCTGACGAATATTGTGGCTTATGGCCTTTAAAAATCGGGAATATTTCGTGTTCCTTGGGCGTAGTCCTGGCAGAGAGATTGTAACCTGGCTTGTAAATACTCATATTGCCGAAGCTTTTTCCTGGTAGTTAGAATACCAGCTTCATTCTGCAATATCTTTGTAGTATTGGCCAGTTCTTGCCTTATTTTGCTTATGAGAAGCCAAATAGAGGGGTGGCTTCCAACCAAATTCGAAAATCTATTATTCCTCCTCTGTTTGATGATTGGTTTGATCATCTCTTGACAAAGTGGCCTCACCGACGTTCCATGGTTTTGGTGGAAAAGGAGGTCGTATAGCCCGCATTCTAATATTTTCGTTTTCATTGTTGTCCTGTCTGCGAAATGTAGACTACCTGATAACTAGGTTTGATCAAAATAATTTAGAAGGTCCTCGGATATCACTGGGGTGTTTTCTTTAAGGTAGTTCCTCCTCAGACTACTTCTACTACGGGTAAAAATGCGAGCCCATCGAGCATTCCACAAAATTTCGCGAGAAGACCAGTTTTACGGTAAATAGCATGTAGGCCAAGGTTTCGAATTTTCCGATGTGTGCTTTGGCAGAAATTATAGAAGTATCGTCTAATGGTAATGCCATCTCCAAGATCTCCACGATCTAAAGCAGGTCTGTCTAACATCAAGGGGCCCAAGGGCCACTGTAAAAAATTTGAAGGTTATGAGAGCGCATCATAAAATGTGTCGTATGCGACTTTGTGAGTGATTTGTAATAAATATAAAACGTGTATATGTATTTCAATACTATTTTTATTTATTCAGGAAGCTTAGGTTACATTACAAAAAAGATTGAAACATAAAAGAGATATACAGGGTGTTCCCTGAGGTAACCGACAAACTTACACCATGTACTCTAGAAGTGATTCTAAACAAAAAAGTTAATATTCACTTTAGGTTAATTCCTTTCCGTTCTTGAGAAAACGACAAAAGAAACAAATTACATCAATTAATGTAAATTTACGTCTAGATATGTGACGTTTCACCCCCTTACTAAAGGCGTCAAAGATTTATACCTCGGGTTAAGCTCAAATCGGAGAAATACGTTTACTCAAATACATATTCGATTAGGTAAAACACCAGATAATTACCAAAACCAATATATTTTTTTAGCTAGTTACAATGATTAATTAAATATAACTCTGAGTTGTAGGTACATCATTTAAAATTAACATGTTCTTCTGGAACGGTGTCTGATTTCGCGGGTCGAGCTGCAACCCAATACACCGGCGAGTGTTGCGGGTCCCAATTGGTAGTCCGCCGGTACGAACGCCGATTCTTCGAGAAATGGGCTGAGTAGGTCTTTTGTTCCTGCAAACTTGACCTTCCACTCAGCAGTGATTTTAAGCTGTAATTTTCCGGTGAATTTAGCGGTAGGGAATTTGCGGGCTGTGGAGTCGAACGTCGAAGTCCAGGAATTCGCCTTTTAATGTCCAAAAAGGGGTCCTGCAGGTGAGTTTATGAAGGGCGGCTACAGGGCTCTAGCCGCTCAGAAGCGGGGTAGAGGTTGCGATTCCTACAGGTTACAGGTTTAATTATCAGTAAAATGAGGATATGAGGAGTATTTTACCTCTTGGGGCGCCGGAATTTGCGTTTAAAAATTAGGCGGTCGGAAATGGATTTTAAGCAGTTAGCCCTGCAAGACAGTACAGCGTATCAAGTCAGGGTTAAAGCCTCAGGGATTCGGTTTCCCAAAAAGTTCAACAATCAAGATAAATCGAATTCT